>JABXWE010031018.1:0-29142 GCA_014611495.1 Limonius californicus
ATTAGAAATATAGGCAATCAAGTTTGCAGAGCCTTGGTGATACTAAAAATAAAAAAATGTTGTAGTATTCATTGGTTTACTCAATAAGCTGAGTATAGAATCATTTATCTAAAATACAGCTTTAAAGGTATGTACAAATTACTTATTACAATTTCATTAGTGTTTTTATGAAAATGTAGAGTGACGTTAAAACTAGATAACATGTTATATTTAGAGTTTTTTAAAAATAAACCCAGTGTGGTTGCTAACACCAAAGAATATAGATAGGATCTATCTATATTCTTTGTTAACACATAATCATAGCTTTTGGAACGTACACGATCACTAACAACCTTAAAGAAATCATATTGAAACCAATAGCTTCAGCAATAGTTGCATAATAATTTAAATTCTGGGAGTTAAGTAAGCACTATTTTAATGTTAGCTTAAAATTTTTCGTTAAGTCTACTTCTCAGAGAATTCAGAGTCCTGTATTTATATTCTTGATTCTAAATTTATAAATCCAAAAACACAAAAATGTTTGGTAAACCAAGAGAATTTAAAATTGTAGTGTAAAATTACATTCACTTTACTTACATATAATAGTATCATTCTAAGTAGAACACGGCTGGAGCTTTAAATATATTTTACATAAATAATCTGAAGTAACAGATCATATAAGCTTTAGGTAAAATCACGATCATTCCGGCTTGTGCGTAAAATAAACACAGTTAAAAAACTTGGCATCTTGTTTCAGTTTCAATTTAAAATATATACTGGTTTTAGAATGTACAGCGCCACGTTTAATACCCTATATTAAATGTACATGAGAGGATGTCATATGTGCATCGCTAGCACATATGACGTCAGATTGTACACAACGCCGCATTAGCATAACCACAGCCTTGTAGAAAGTATAATAATCTACGAGGCGTGTACTTAACCTCAGCGTTAATGATCTGCACTGGTTCTATCGTGAGTTCAGAAAGTAATTACATAACGGTTGGCTATGGAATAATCAAATAATGTCTAATGCAAGCGTTATACACCAATTGACGTTTAGGCACAGCCTTTCTAGCGCCATCTAGCGCAAGCGCCAGTACCTAAGCGGTAGTGTTATGTTAGGTTAAGTTGCATTGTAAATGTTAATAAATCAATTTTTGAAGAAATCAGTTCTATTATTTCAATTTAGACGATATCAGTAACAGCTAAATTACTACACTATTAAACAAATCATAACAAGTAGGTAATCATTAAAAATGGAAATTATAATTTTTTAATTTCACAGGTACAGAAAAATAAACATAAAAAACTAAAGAAGCTGTTCAAAATGACTACCGTTTTCCTGCAGACCTAATTTACTCGTCTTTTCATACTATTAAAAGCATTTATAAGAATTTGAGCAGTTATATTGGCACACTGTTCCGTAATTCTGTTTTGCAGTTCCTCGATATTGTTAATAGGGGTCTTGTATACATTATTTTTCAGATAAGGGAATATAAAGTAATCTAAAATAGTCAAGCCTGGTGATCTAGGTGGAAATTCTGGATTTGAACATAAACCAATTCTTCGATCGCCAAAAAATTCACGAAAGTAATTGAGGGTCTCTTGAGCAGTGTGGGCCGTCGCGCCAGCCTGTTGGAAGTAGCCTTGCTGGAGCTCATCCTCATGAAGCTGATTAATAAATTCACGTACAATATTCCGGTATCTCTGAGCAGTAACAGTTTCGTGGAAAAATATGGGTCCGATAATACGTCTTCGAGACACAGCAATCCAAACACCAACTTGTAACGGGTGAAGGGGAGATTCGCGAAAAGTATGCGGATTTGCAGCACTTCATAACCTCATATTTTGTAAGTTTATATACCCCGAAAGGGTGAACCCTCGTCAGAAAAAAATGTTAAATTTAACAATTCGTCGTTGTTCATTAAATTTTGTTGGAACCACTGACAATACAAAATTCTCCTATTGTGATCTGCTGGCAGCAACTCATGTAAAGCAAGAATTTTGTACGGGAACATTTTTTTTGACAATAGTATGGCAAGTTCCTAATGATAAACCAGTATCTTGCGAAAGTGATGTAGTGGGTTGCTCGTTCAAACGTTGACGAACGCGATCAACTGTATTTTGAGTACGAACTCTTGGCCTTCCAGCTATCTCTATGAGTAATGCTCTCTGTATCTCGGAATATATCAACACATCTTCTAAGTGTGCTGTAAAAATCTCCTTCAAGGACAGCAATATTTGGAAATTGTTGCCGAAATTCCTCTATACATGGCACCCTACTGTAAATCTATTCGCCGTTCTCTCGAACATCATTTCGAAAATATGATTCAATAGTAAATGTTTTGTGTTCTATTGTAAAAATCATTATAATTGTAGCTTAATTGAATTTGCAATGTAAACGTATGACAACAACATCAGTGATGACAGTTAATGAATTTTAAAGCTTGCATTAGACATTACTTTTATTTTCCATGGCCAACCCTTACGTAATTACTTTTTGAACTCACGGTATTTGCCGAAACAAACCCGGTGAACTTATTACTCGTTCTTCATCTATTACCTAAAAGAAAACCTGCTTTTTCTATTCATTAGTAGATGCTTTTAAAGAAAACTTTCTATTACTTTGTATGTTCATAAGATGTTGTTAATGGATTGTGAGGCACCAAATCCTACTAATACACTGATAAAGTTTTTACGGACTTTTCCTCTAGTAATAAAAAAGTTCTTGCCCGAATAGATGGAATAAACATTTTCCACATCTAATTTTCGAAAAATTTCCCCTACATTAATATAATTAACAATATAACACGACTAACAAAGTTTAAATTAGTTTTATTTTTACAGCTATTTTATTTCAAATATTAAACAAACTTCCAGAGGTAAATTATCTATTCTACCATTACCAAATATTATCTTTTTTTATATCTCAAAGACACTTTGTGTATACCTACTTAGTTATGACTAAACAAATAAAGTTAAATATTTAACCAAGCATTTATAATTTAAATGTTAAACCAAGCTTTTGACAACATTCGAGAACTAAAACCGAATTGCATATTTGAACAATTTTCCCTAGACCTTATATTTTCGGTGCATAATATAATTTGCTTGTTTTACGTTTCATGTATCCGACATGACAAACGTACTAAGCGTTTAATACAATTTTCCTAATAGGCCTCTTCCAGGTATAAAGAGTTTCGACGCAAAATAACGTGTCAGTACGTACACCCAAAACATAACTTATTCAACCGCTTCAACTTCGCCTCATATTTCACAAAAATTTTCGCTTGTTCTTACTAACTAAATAGACGGGGGAAATATCGCGCGAACATTACATTTTGTCGCTATAAAATATTCAAACCCATCGACTAGTCGAAACCTGAAATAATTCCTTTACTCAGCGAATAAGCACGCAGAGTTGCTTTATTAATAGTACAAGCAATTACCCAAAACTTCTAATTATTCTATTTCAGGTCTAGTCAACCTAAGAGAACTTTAAAATTGGGTTAATTTTTGTCACGAGTTTTTGTGTAGCTGTTAAGATAACCTTAAATGTCAAAAAAATCGATAAACAATTAGCTGTGTTTCCGTAACAAATAAAGTCTGAGCTAATGGAACTTTTTCATCAAGTTCATTCTGTAGAAGCGCTTTTAACCTTGTAAGATAAACCGACTGTGAACCCGAAACACCTGACTATATCCGCATAAAATATGCAATATCTTCCTGCATTGATTATTGAAGTTATGAATAGCTCAAAAAATAAGTTAATATAACGAACACATTGCTCTGCCTCACGTTACATGTAAATAGTTAACATAGCATATCTAGTGTTAGAGTTAATTTTAATATTTGATTTAGGTACATACCAGATACTTACTATATCGTATTAGATTCCATTATAATACCCAACAGAATATTGCAGCACTTCTCGAATAAAGCACTACCATATATAACGTCAACATTTAATGTATGCCTGCGTCTAGGCTATTTCCCTCAAAAATGGAAGCATGCTGAAATAGTAATGTTCAACAAGCCAGGCAAAGACAAGAAGAAGCTAGAAAACTACAGACCAATCAGTTTTCTAACAACATTATCCAAGTTACTAGAAAAATTCATATACAAACATACTATAGCATACATAGAATCACTTAACATATTACCAAAATTCCAATTTGGATTTCGAAGTAAACATTCGACCTGTTACCAACTGCAGCGTATTAGCGAAACGATTGAACAAGCATTTGAAAATAAACAATATACTGCAGCAGTTTTTCTACATGTGACAGCGGCCTTTGATAGGGTATGGATAGATTGACGGAAGAAAAAGATATTAAACATAGCAATGCCTAACTACCTAAAGGCAACGATATTTTCATTTTTGGAAAACCGTACCTTTAATGGCAGAGGAAACTCTTGTCTATCTGAAGTGAAAATTATAAGAGCAGGGGTACCTCAGGGCAGTATTTTAGGACTGCTCCTGTTTAACATCTTTACATCGGATATGCCTGAAATAGCAACTACAGTAGCTACATTCGCGGACGACACGGCCTTATTCACACAACACCATGATCTAAGTGAAGCAATTGCCGATCTACAGCTAGCAGTAAGTAAAATCTCCTTGTGGTTCAAAAAGTGGAACTTACAAATAAATCCAACAAAGAGTCAGTCGAAAATCTTTGCGTTGAGAAGAATAGCAGATCCTCCTAACATCGTTATAAACGGGAATATAATGGAATGGAATCCGAAGGACTCGGCTATTAAATATCTAGACACACGATTAATCTGGAGCTATCATCTTAATCAAAAGCTAACACAGTGCCACAGCAGACTCAAACAGCTTTATTCGTTAATCAACTGAAAATCACATCTAAAACCAGAATACACAATACTCCTATATAAATCCATACTTCGACCTCTAGCCTTGTAGCTCTACGCGTCACCGGTGTGTAGTAACACGTCCAAATCAAACATCAAAAAACTACAGAGGTTACAGAATAAAGTGCTGCGTATAGCTGTTAATTCTCTATGTGAGAAATGTTCAACTACATTACGAATTAGGCGTATCTCCCATCCAAGACTTTATTCTAAAATGTACCAAGAAGTTCATAAAAAACTTAAGTGAGTGTAGTGGCGCTATACACTATAATCTGTGTCAAAGAAATATTCACACTAGACTTAAAGGGAAACTACCACATGACTTGATAATTTCTGAAGAAGAAAGTAATTAACACGGCTTATCGCAATAATCTATTGTTATTCTTAAGACGCTACAAATAGTCTTTTATTGTTATTTCCAATTATCTGACTTACATGTTATCCATGCTATATATAACAATCTTATTTTGTTGATCTGGCTATAAACATATACAAAAAAAGATTCCATTATCACGTTCGAAACATCTAATTGATAGCTATATTCATAAACCCAAATATTTTGGATGGCAACTTATGCAACCAATTTAACTCACCTGCCTATATGTACGCCTACTCATTTAAATACTCATATTTATGATCAGTCAGTATAAGGTGTATTCGTTTTAAAAACAATTTCCTCTGGCACTATGCGCTTTAACTTATAAAAAAGGCAGGAGAACATTGGAAATTAAATTGCAGTAATAAATTTTCAGATTCAAAGCTACTTCTGGGTTGAATTTCCAAATCAAATCATAAATTCAATGCGAGTATACAATTCCCGCAGGTTGGTGTCCCACAGCAAACGCCGCAATATAAATACAAAATTAGCATGTCTGAAGTCGAAATCTCGAAGCTTCCAGAGCACTTATTTTTGAAAACATCAGCCTTGTCTAGACGGGGGTCAAAGTACAACGCAAGGTTCATCCACGCTCTTCAAGCTGATACTTCCCGATGTCTCCTGAAATTTAGTGAGAGCTTTCGAGGATTAATAACAATCGCTTCGAGGATGCGGTGTAGACTTCTACCTATGTAGTAGTAACGTTATGAGAGCTCAGAGATGTGAATGGGCCGTCAATTTTGAGCAGATTGGGTTTGTCATTGTCTTTGTGCACCAGGAAAAACGTTTACAGGAAGAGAATAATTAGAATGGAAAACTCGTATGTTATTATTTATTATGGAAAATTTTTGGTTGTTCTTACACATTCCGCATTTACTGGCAGCTTTTTAGTTCTAGCCACGTAGAAACATTTTGAATTGGTATTCACTCTTGTAACATTCGAATATGAATAGCAAACATTAATAAAACATAGCTAAACCCGTGCGTTACTCCCTCTGTTTCGTATAGTAACTTTTAAAAAATGGTTAATGCAGGGTAAATATGATTTTAAAGCACTTCATTCTGCAATGTAACTTTGTTTTATGACCTGTTCCGGTGGACGTCCGGAACTAGGGCGCCCGCTGGCTGTCGTAAAAATACTATAACAAGCACATCATTATCGCCATAAATACAATTATGTTTCTAGCTTCAATTCCAAATGTTATTAAATAATAAATCACTGCATCGCAATAGAAGTTGTGTGCTTTGTAAATCTGTGTAACTGCTAACTAATCGTGTAAATGCCAACAAAGTGTATTCGAAATGGCAAATCGCAGTAGATTGCCTTCCATTAATATACCGTACAATTTAGAATCTCAGTTTCTTATTTCCATAAAAAACAACACTGGTCCGATGCATAAAAATACACATTTTCACCATATGTGATGAGCACATTTGGTCGGGCTTCTATTAACAGGGCGTTTGGATTAACGAAGAAGTTGAGGCCTCATATTTTGTGTGTTGATTTTTCGGAAATAGCCAATGTTTGCGAAATTTCTGAATCTTTGTTACCAGAACTGCATTCTGCAATATAACTTCGTCTTATGGCCTCTTCCAGTGGATGGCAACATTCGCCTCTAAGACTTCCTACAAAATAACCGAAACTAGGGCCCCCGCTAGCTACCACAAAAATAATATAAAAAGTACATCATTATTGACGTAAATACGACTACGGTCGTTGTATCTCGGTTTAATTCCAAATATGTTTAAAGGATAAATCAGTTGTATCGAGATGGAAGTTATGTCGTTTGTAGATATGTGTAGCTGCTAACTAATTATGGAAATGCTTATTGTTTCCGATAGGATCCCATCTTAACAAAGTGTATTCGGAATGACAGATCGTAGTAGATTGCTTTCGATTAATATACCGTATAGTTTAGAACATAAATGGCATATTTCCATTGAAAAGTGCTCATCCGATACATACATATGCAAATGTGTGCCTTATCTAATGAGTATATTTAGGCCGGCTTTTATTAACACAGGGTTTGGGACAACAAGAAAGCTAAAACGTGTGGAAGTAGTAAAGTCTGAGGAGCACTATAAAGAACGTGTGACATTAAATAACTTGGAATACATTTTCTAGAAAGGATCGACAAATGATGATTCCAATTTGTCCTGTATAAAAATATAATAAAATCGCTGTTAAGCATATTATTCCAAATGAAATTGTATACGACACAATATAATTGAAAATTCTACATTTATTAAAGCGAGGAAGAGACCGTGTTCAAACAAAAGAAAAAATTAATAAGGGGTTCTGAGCGAGATAAGACATGTCTTAGGTTTATTGAGATTTTTAGTAGTGCAATTTCCGTAATCGTGAAGTTAATGGAATTATTTGAAAGTATAAAATGTTTTTGTTTACTTTATTTGTAACAAATTAAATTTAATAGATATATTCTTCCACGAACATTTATCTGGACAACGTTAATTTCCTGCAAAACATTTTACACGGGTTGTTGGAAGAACTAACGTACGACAAAAGCTTTGCTACAAACATAATGGCGTTCCTGCTAGCTGCGGTTGGATTGCTAATAATTCCTTAAATAATGTATCTGGAGAAAATTGGATTGAAAGAGGAGCCTTGCATCAATGGCCACCAAGAAGTTGCTTCCAGATATTTTCCTTTGGGGTACAATTAACGAAATAATATACCCGACTCCGGTACTAAATGAGTAAATAACACTTTACTATTTATATTTTGTTCAATAATCTCAGTTGCTGTAATACATGTATGTTGGATTGCTTCAAGTACATTTATAGGGATAAATTGGGCCTACCCTGTATGTGCCATTTATTACACTTCCTTAAGAACACATATTTTAAAGGTATCCTTTATGGGAATATAATTCCGTTCAGAAACAGTTTTATTCCCTAATTAGTAAAAATTTGAATAAGTGCCATTTTTACGCCATCTTCGGCAAATTGTGTTGTTGGAAGATGAAGAACTCAATGTAAGACAAAATCTTTGGGACAAACATAATGGCTGTCCTGCTAACTGCTGTTGGATTGCTAGTAATTAGTTAAATAATGTATATGGAGGTAATTGGAATGGAAGAGAAGCTGTGCGTCCATGACCACCAAGAAGTTGCGTCTAGATGTTTTCCTTTGGGGTACAATTAATGAAATAATATACCGGACTCCGGTAGTAAATGAGTAAATATCACTTTACTATTCATATTTTGTTCAATAATCTCAGTTTCCGTGATACATATATGTTGGGTTGCATCAGGTATATTTATAGGGACAACTTAACTCTCTTACCCTGTATGTGCCATTTATTACACTTCCTTGAGAAATCATATTTTAAACATATCTTTTTATGAGAACTTTATTCCGTTCAAAAACAGTTTTATTCCCTAATTAGTAAAATGAACTGCAATTGGGTTGCTAGTAATTACTTAAATAATGTATCTGGAGGTAATTGGATTGGAAGAGGAGCTGTGTATCCATGGCCACCAAGAAGTTGCGTCTAAATGCTTTCCTTTGGCGTATAATTAACGAAATAATATCCCGGACACCGTTAGGAAACGAATAAATATATAAGACTTCACTATTTATTTTTTGTTCAATAATCTCTGTTGCTACGATACATGTATGTCAGATTGCGTCAAGCACATTTATAGGGTGACAATTTAGCTGGCCTACCCTGTACGTGCCATTTATTACACTTCCTTGAGAAAACATATTTTAAATACATCTTCTATGGGAATTTTAATCCGTTCAAAAACAGTTTTATTCACTAATTAGTAAAAATTTGAATAAGTGCCGTTTTTACGCCTTCTTCGGCAAATTTTGTTAAACTATTCTCATAGGTTTTGTGAACTTTTTTTAAACGATGCTCATGGGTAATTAATACCTGAATACTAGTTATTTTAACTTTAGATCTTAAATCTTGATCATATTATATGCATCTGGACCTGTATCTATATCCCCCATAAAAGAGTATTATCCGATACTGATTTTAATAAGGGTTGTAGCCACGCGGTTCATATAAATGAAGAATGTACCTTAGATTATTATAAATTATTATTAAAACTCATTAGGATATAGATTATTAAAGCTATGTAGGTTTCTTTTACCAACATTAATGAATTCAAAATGAACATTCTAAATATACTTATTACAGACCTTCATCTTTTATCTACCATAATTTGTAACTGTAAACATAATGAGTAAATGGAGCATGCTAAAGGAAACGTTGCAGTATTCATGATCTTTTCAAAGGAACAATAAAAAATCAAATATACTCTTGCTCTCCGCCCTCACTTGCTGCCAGATCAGGGTGCAAACAAAGAGCAAAAAATACATTCATAAGCACCCGAGGTTATTCCTCCAGGCAAAGACAAAACAAAACCATCTGCTGCTGCGGATGAATGAACGCGTAAAAATAATGCTTATGAACCTTGCTTCCCTTCCAAGTAGCTGGTATTATAGATTTCCACGAAGAGTTGCTTTTCATGGAAATTCGCTGGCCCAGTGCCTAATGTTCGAGGAACAAGTGGGATGTTTTACTAGAAGGGCTTCTTTGTACATCTTCACGCCTTGCTTCCTCTGAATGAAACGGTTATTAATCTTTAATCACTGCGTAATTTGAGGTTGGAACCTTATTTCAGTGAAAATGTTGCCATTAAAAATAAAAAAGTCATGGTGTTAAATTTAGGGTGCGTAAAAATGATTATGTCATAAAATTATAGTATTATAATTATTATTACTACTATAAATCCATTATTTGCTAACCCTGGTCTAACCTTAATTTTGAAACATACTTTAATTTTTCTTCTTGAATGAGATTACCCTTACTTGCTTTTAAGGCACCATAATTATATTTTACGCCCAGAGGTTTTTGTTATTTTAAAATAATTTCTTAAGAAACAAAATAACAATGTAATGTTATACTTTATAACATTGAAATCCTATACTTTATGTAATAAAACTGCTCTGGCTTTATAATTTCAAAAGGTTGATGTTATTTGCCGCCTCAAGCCATTTTTGTTACATTGAACAATAGAGAACATGAAGTAATTATTTTCATTAATGCGCCGTAATACCTTTTATGTTATTCGACCTGTTATATTACTTTGTTAACATCATATATTCGTATTTCCATTTAAGTTGATATGAATTTCGGACTAATAGCAAAGATTACTTAGTAAAGTTTAGGAAAAGTCAATATCTTTTGGTTATCAATTTGGACTTTCATTACTCACACGGACCTATGAGTCCATTTCAAATTCGATAGGTGTGATCTTTGTCACTGGACTGTAAACAATAGAAACAATTCGCATTCACTTCTAACATTTTGATTGTAACTCCAGCAGCGAGATACTGTCAAATTTATTAAAAGTTCACAAAACAACCTGTCTATGTTTCTTTTGCTGCAACTCATATACTTTTTTCTGGCCACTAAATTTTGGAGTGACATATTATCCGGTGATATTTTCCGGGATATGTTTCCTAAGTTCGTTCTACGCTTCTTGACATTAAACCACAAATACAATTACATTTATTATTTACTAATATCCAATTGAATTACTCAAGAAAATGAACGCAGCTGTTGCATACGTTTTCTAATTTAATTTTCTTTTCTTCTGATATGAGTTCAAGAAATTGAACACACTTTTTCCTTGAAATTACCTAACAAAACTATCATATTAAATACTTGTGTATAAGGTATTACATGAAACCAGGTTTAAATAGAGAAAATTAATTCTAAACTGACTTTCGTAAACAGTTTAACGAAAATAGCATTAGAAGAAATGAAGAAATGTTGTTTTATGCTGTTGTACTTTCAATTTAGTAACATTTTTCCTTGTTGCAGAAGAAATACAGGTTGTTACATTAGAAAAACAAATTTTTCGTTTAAAAATATTCGTCATTAAAGACTTTTATAGAACCGGAAAAGGTACTTAGAATAACCGAAAAATATTTTTGAACAGAACGAGTTTCAAACAGATATCAGGTAAATAATACAAATTTAAAAACCAGAATAACCATAATTAATAAGGTTCTACTTGCAAAACTATTACAAGCAAAACATTCCAGATAGGGGCACTAGTAGAAAAAAAATTTTAAACAAACTTATACAGATTTTATGAACGATCATGAAGGCAGATCAACATGTAAAAATGTTTTTAAATCTGCTTCCCAATAAGTTTTTAACACATACAGTTAGCAAAGTTGTGGACAAATGCGAGGCTTGTTCAGCTGAAATCCATCTTTGATCAACTTAGCTTTGAAAATAAATGCAATAATTCAAATGACGTTTGTTAATGTTAGTAGTGTTTGTAAGCGACACATCAATAAGTGAGTTTTGAATTTCATCCTGACTTTTAAAACTTCGGTTTTGAAATGGCGTTTGTTGTTGAAAATCCGTTCAAGATTGATCAGCGTGCGGTCCTACAATTTTTATGCGCTGAGGGTGTGCAGCCATTACAGATTCATACGCGAATGCAAGCAGCATATGGAAATGCATGTATTGCGTATCCAACTGTGAAGGAATGGTGCTGAAAATTTATGAATAGAAAAGGGGGGGGGGACTATTGATGAGCCGCTACCAGGTGTAGGGTGTACTGCAGAAACAAAACTAACAGAAAACAATACGGCGTGTGTAGAAGACCTTATTGGAGAAAATCGTCGAATTACAATTGGAGAAATTTCAGAAATTGTTGGTGCGAGTGTAATCTGTCCATAGTATTGTTCGTAATTTGGGTTACAGCAAAGTTTGTTCGCAATGGATGCCTCGTCACTTGTCTAATGAACAAAAATGCTTCTGAATGGGCTTATCTCTGCAACACCTGACAGACTATAGGCAAAATGGTGATAACTTCCGTCAATAGTTTCTGGTGGCGAAACTTGGTGCCATTCCTACAAGCTATCCAGTAAGTTAGCGTCAATGCAGTGGAAACATTGAAGTTCACCAACCCCGAAGAAGTTTAGAGCACAACCGTCTGCAGGCAAGGTGATGTTAACATTTTCTCCGATCATGAAGGACCCTTGTTGATAGAGTTTAAGGAACCCGAAGCAAATGTCAATACAAATCTGTACAATGAAATTTTGAACAAGTTTCGTTAAGCAATAAGACGGAAAACTTGCGTGGGGTCATTTTGCTGCACGACAATGCTAGAACTCATGTTGCTAACGTGGTAAAAAAAATCATCAACGAAAAAAATGGAGGGTTTTAGAGCATCCACCCTATAACCTCGATCTAACGCCTTGCGATTTCTATATTTTTGGACGGCTGAAATGAAAGGTCGGCATTTTGAGTCTGACGCATAAGTACAGATAGCTGTGGAAGACTTCTTCAATCAGCAGCGACAAGAATACTATGAGCAGGGTATACATCGGTTAGTAAAACAATGGGATAGGTGCCTTAACTGCGCCGGTAATTATTTGTAATTAAATTTTGAATAAATTTTTTATAAAGCAAGGATGGTTTTAATTGAACACACCTCGTACTACAAAAATTTTAATTTAAAACGTGAGTTTAGATATTTAAAGAAGTTTACAAAGAAAATTTACTAAATATTGACTACTACCAATAATGGGTGTCAACTAGCCGAAAGCAAATTTTGTTAATACAAACGTACGCTAAAAATGTATAACGCACTCCAGCCCACTCTATTGTAACATATTTGGCAAGTAACTGTCTAAAATTGTATCATGAGTATATAATAATGATTTCGTATGGTACAGGACTGGAGTGGCTCAGTGGTTAGATAGCTGGGCTTTGGATTAATAGTCTGAACGCTTCCCGGTTAGAATCACTCCAGGGTCGGTAATTTTTCTACTTTCCTGGTTGATCGGTACTGGGTCTCGGTCTCCAATAGTCATTGGGGATGAAATTAATGACACTCTTCGTATTATGGTCGCATTACAGGAGTAACAAGACCATAAACAAAAACATAGACACACACACCAGGCAAGCCAAGCACGGTTTCGCACTAACACGGTAATCCGCAGAGTCAGCCCTGTTGTGCTAGCTTAACCTTGCCTCATACCGCCTCAACGAGGATCACGATTATGATGATAATAATTTCGTATGCTTTCTTTATTAGTGTAATTTGGGGAAAATACTCTAAAACCGGATCATTTTAGAATCATTACACAAATATTTTTGCAATTATCTTGATGATATTTAGTATAAAACTGCCCGAAAAAATTCGTCCTAAATTACCATGTGCTGCCGTTGACTATAAACATATCTCAAAGAACTCAAAACCGGTGTGTAAAAATATTTCGAATATATACAGCGTTGCCAGAAAGAGAGCTAGTAGCCCAGCAGTAAAACGTAATAAGAACTCTATTAACGTATTAATATTACGACGACTCCGTGCGTGCAAATGGTTTTAGAAAAATATTCCAACAGAAAATATTTCACTACTCACAGGAGTTAATTTTATTTAAAAAAAATAACATTACCTTTAAATAAATTGTAATCTTCAAACTTCAATATAAGTTATTGATTTCAAGGATTATTTACTGAACTTAAAACACTCTATTTATGGTAGAATTGAAAGTAAAATATCAAAGTATGAAAAATTTTAGGCAAACCATCTGTTTGTTGTTTAATATAATGTGGTACTTTAAAAGCTCTCCAATTAATTTTACATGTTTATAATGAAGCTTTTTAGCTTAAAAACATATTTTGTGTAATGAGCCATATTTTGAAAAATCTAATTATCTGCAAGAAACCATTAAAACTACGTCTACTGAAAAATTGTGTTGTCAAATTAATCTACATTTTTTACATTAAATTTGTATCACCTAAAATGGATTACAAAGTGTAACTTTAATGTAAAGTGAAAATTTCCTGAAATGTTTTACATAAACGCCTTGTTATACATATTTACCTCCCTTAAAAATGTTTCTGTAAATCTTTTCTTATCGTGCTTGCGTTACTTAAAATATTGTCTGTGCCATGCTAGTTATTTTTTTTACATAATAGTATTAATTATTTGCGCTAATTCAATATCTCATCATGTATAATAATAATAATTAAGAAAATCGTAATATGAGAATTTAAGATTTCAGAATAACACGTCTACCTTAAAAGCTTTAGATTCAAAAACAAAACTGAAACGTTCATAATTCCATATAAAGGTTTAATTAAATGAGCGTATATCAAAATCCTGCCTTCAGGGGTTTCCTGTTTCAGGTATTAACTAAGGATAATAAAACCCAAAGCGTTGAGTATAATTCCTTTTGTATTAAATTATCCATGAGCAGCTCGAAGTTTCCTGTTATAGCATCCGAACGTTTCGTATTAAAATATTTGTTGCAAACTAAACAAAAGACTGGTATGTACTAAATGCATCTGCAAACAATTGCGGTGCAGTTAATAAATGTTGCATGAGGCTTTACCTAACTAGGCGAAGCATTGGTGCTGCATTATTTAGTATAAACGTGTAATCCCCTCACAAACAAATTATCCCACGTTGGATTTTTGAATTAAAACACACCGTGGTGCTGGATATTATCAAAATAAAATCCTAAGAGTGGATAAATAAATGATAAATAAAAGGGCTTTTTGCCAAAAGAGTGAATATTGGAGCAACTCTAAAGAAACCACGCGGAGTTCATTATTTGAGGTTCTTTCATGAACGTGGATCGACTGGAACAATGACGTTTAGACTGTGGCTGGCTGGCGGCAGTGTCGATCTTAAAGCTCGATTGCGCTATCTAGCGGAGAGCTTTCGACTCAACTGCTAAAAGCTCGAGCGCCGTCTACGCTATTGCAGAACTACAATATCCTGGTTTTCGGGCGATAATAGAAGGAGGGATGTTGGTAGCCCTTTGTTGCGGCGTAATTAACTGGGTGTTGAGATTTCTTCTTGCACGTACGATTATTATTGTGAGAGTCATACAGGGGTCTCGTGTAAAAATTAACAGAAAGGGAAACGAATTAGTAAATGTCATATGTTCATTTATTGCTTAGTAGAACAAATAATAGAAAAATCTCAGTTCTTCTGTCCATTATACTGTTCCAAATTTCGTTTTTAATTTATATTAGATCAACTATTTTATAATTTTGTTTATTGACAGGAGCGGCGTTAGGCATTTTTCACCGGGGGCAAAGTTTAATCTAATGCACGCCTGCTGAGTATCTTCATATGCATCTTTGCAAATACTCTAATTGTCGTTCACAGTTTAATACAAACATTCATAAACGTAGGTGTAGGTGCATTACTTTAAATAAAAACATTATACAGGGTGTTTCACCTCGAGTGTGCCAAACGCAAGCAGGTGGTAGAGGAAGTTATTTTAAGCAAAAAAGTTCATATAAACATATGTCCGATTCGTTACGGTTATTGAGTTAAATAATTAAACTAAAATATAAATAAACAATATTAATTAAGCAAATTTTCAAAATGTGCCCCTTGCGCACCAATACAAACATTGCATCGACGAATAAAGGAATGGCATGTTCTTGCTATTTGTTCGTGGTTATTTCTTATTTCATCAGCAGCATTTATGATCCTCTCCTGTAATTGTTGTCGAGTATTTATGGGGACACTATAAACTTTTTGTTTAATATGTCCCCAGAAATAATAGTCCAGAGGGTTGAGGTCTGGAGATCTTGGTGGCCAAGGAACAGGGCCTCCACGTCCTATCCATCTATGAGGAAATTGGGTGTTCAGCCAAGCAACTGTATTTCTAGCATAATGGGGTGGTGCCCCATCATGTTGGAACCACATTCTAGCTCGTTGCGCAAGTGGCAAATCATCCAGAATTGCTTCAAGATCGTTTTGAAGAAAATTAACGTATGCATTTGCATTAAGGCGGCGATTTAAAAAAACAATTGGCAATACAGCATTGTTGAAGATGCCGGCCCAAACATTTACGCTAAAGCGTTCTTGAAAGCTTCTCACTCTAATATTGCGAGAATTATTAAGGGACCACGCATGCATGTTGTGGGTTGTATTTATACCGTCTCGTGTAAATGTTGCTTCATCCGACCATAAAACAGAAGAAACGAACGTATTATCTGCTGCTATTTGGTCCAGACTCCAATTGCAAAATTGCATTCGTCTTTCATTATCACCATCATGCAGCGCATGAACATACTGATAATGATATGGATGCATAATTTCACGATTAAGTGTTCGCCAAACGAAAGAGTTTGTAAGGTTTGTTTGGGCCCCAATACGTCGAACGCTTAAGTTAGGATTGTCTAGTACGGCATCAATAACATTTTCTTCGTCGTTAGCGTTATGCACTCGAACACGTTCATTGGGATGTGTATTAATACTACCTGTATCACGTAACCGTTGAAATGTCCTGCTAAATACGGCTCTAGATGGTTGACGTCGATTTGGAAATCGTCTTTGATATTCACGGCATGCAGCTCTAGTATTTCCATCACATAAACCATAAACATACACTACATCCGCGTATTCTGAAGTACTGAAGTTCATTATTACTAACATTCGCCTAAACAATTTTAATTAATCTGTATTAACTACTGTCAAATTGTCTTTTGTTCACGGTATACTGATACCTAATATTAAATCATTTGTATTTCATGACACTCTAATAATATTACATATAAAATTACTAAGATCGATAGCAATTGAAAACTCTTTAAAATTATTTAACTCAATAACAGTAACGAATCGGACATATGTTTATATGAACTTTTTTGCTTAAAATAACTTCCTCTACCACCTGCTTGCGTTTGGCACACTCGAGGTGAAACACCCTGTATACACCTACCATTAGAAGGGCGTTCACAAACTACTGTAGGCAATTATGCCCCGATTTTCGTTTTCTTTTCCATACGCTGGTTGTTTTCTTAGATCGCACGGTATGACATTTCTTTGAGCCTTGAAACCTTCTTTGATCCATCATTTAGTCGAATGCTTTTAGCTCTGAATTATATATTAATTGTTACATGCTAAACTATCATTAAATGATAAGTTGTTTTATATTACAAGAGTTGAAAGAAAGGGAATTGCGGTTCATAAGACGATTATATTTTTCTTTCACGAGCCCAATAAGGAATTACACAATCTTGCTAGAATTCGTCTATATGAAGTTCGTTCAAAAATAGTCGTAAAATGTCTTTCTGCTACAGCATTGCATTGAGATTAGCTTCTATTAAGAATATGTAAGTACGCACTCACTAACAACTTCAAGATATCCCCATAATACTACCAAATTGCATATCACAACCTACAACACAAGATCATTACTAGCAGAAGAACGCTTAATAGAACTTGAAGATGAACTACAAAATGTAAAATGGGACGTGATTCGCCTCAGAGAGAGAGAAGACGAGGAGAACAACTCATATGATTAAAAACTGGCAATAACTTTTATTACGTAAGCGAAGATGATAGTTCCATAGGAGGAACAGGAATTATAATACACAACCGCCACAGCGAAGAAATTTTATGTGTAAAGAAAATCTCAACTAGGGTGATATTATGATCTATGTCGTCTTAGGGCTGTATAAGAAATACTGCATCAAAATTATACAAGGCCACGCACCGACCAAAGACCATGTGGACGAGGAAGTGGATCTATTCTATGATGACGTAGCAGTAGCTTTCAAAGAAAACAAAGCACATTTCATTGTCCTGTGTGGAGACTTTAATACTAAATTAAATCCGGGATTAAGTCCGATGCTACGAAAACTTCACTGGGAGGCTACAGACTGGAAGGCAGGGATGATCGCGGAGAGACAATGCTGGGCTTCAAAATACTATGTTTTACAAAAAAACCACATCGAAGATGGACATGGGCAACTCCAGACGGTCGCACTAAAAACGACATTGATTTTATAATAACCAACAAGAAACACATAATTATAGGCGTGTCGGTACTAAAGAAGTTTGGTATTGGAAGCTACCACAGGATGCTGACAGTGAAAATATTGATTAATATCTAAAGAACAATATAAAATGGTAAACAAGAACATCAATAGATCATGGATGAACCCACCAGATGCAGAAAAATTTCGGCGAGACATTAATAAACGGCTGGAGAACGCCGGCTCGGAAGAAAATATCAATAGCTTGAACGAAAAAATAACAAACGCACTACTAGAACGTCAAAACAAAAACAAGAAGAGAAGAGAACCGCAGTCAAGAGACTAGAATATAATGCAGAAGAGAAGGGACATAAGAAGTCAGAAGACCGTAAATACTGAAGAGCTAAAAGAGATGACCAAACAAATATCGAAATCTATACGAAAAGGGATCAGAGAATACAACACAAAGGAAATTAAACAAACCATAGAAGACAACAAAATCATGAAGTTGCTACGCAGAAAACTCGGAAATCGAAAGATTGAAATAATTAAAGTTAAGAACAAAGAAGGCGTTGTCATCACAAACTGAGAAGAAATACTGAAAGTGGTAGAAGATTTCTATCAACTGTTGTACAAACGTTAAAAGGAAACAAATTCGGCTTCAGATTTAGAGCCAGACACTTTAACATCTAGGAAGGGTATAATAAATCAAGAATCAGAATCACTACCAGGCAGTACTTTAAAAGAAATAAACTTAGCATTAAAGAAAGCAAAAACCAATAAGATACCTGGAGAAGATAAGGTGCAAGATGGTGCCATGAGGACTAATGCAATAAAGATCGGAGGTCCTTGTCTACTTAGAAAAATAAAAGATCTGTATAATCTATGCCTGTACAGCAGTATATTTCCAGATAAATGGGATAATGCTATGGTGATACTGCTTCACGGGAAGGGTTCTATAGCTGAATTAGAAAACTACAGACCTATAAGTCTTTTAAGCCATCTTTACAAACTATTTACAAAAATCATATATACGAGACTTGACCACTACCAAGCACTAGAGCTGGAGGTTTTCGTGCTCGATTTGGCACCAATGACAACTTACAAGTGTCAAAACTATAATTGAAAAATCCATTGAATACAGCAGACTACTAGTTCCGGTCCTTATGGACTTTCAAAAGGCCTTCAATACAGTTGAGAACTAGGCAGTTATAGTACCGCTGCAATAATGCCGTGTCGACTATCGGTACCCAAAGTTAATATACAACATCTACAAAAATGCAGCAATGACGGTAAAACTACATGAGAACACCAAACGCATACCGATTGGCAGGGGATTTAGGCAAGGGGGCACGATGTCCCCTAAACTATTTAGTGCAGTTCTGGAATATGCATTTAAGAAGCTAAATTGGGAAGGAAAATGCCTAAATATAGATGGACAGAACCTAACAAACCTTCGCTTTGCGGATGACATAGTTTTAATGTCAGACAATCTGCACGATATTTCATCAATATTAAAAGAACTCCAAGAGGTATGTATTGAAGTAGGCTTGAAAATAAACAGCGCTAAGACCAAATTTATGACCAACTTAGTCCTCAGTCAAAACATAAAAATTGACAATAATGAAGTAGAACTAACAGAAAAATATATATACCTACGAACTACAAATCTCTAGAGAAAACCAAACATGTGAATTAAAGAGAAGAATCACCCACGCGTGGGCTGCTTATGGAAGAATCCGGGAGGTCTCCAAAGGTGATCTGCCGATATGTTTAAAAAAAAGTTTTCAATCACTGCATGCTACCGGTTATGACATATGGCGCCGAAACTTTAACTTTAACCATCGCAACTGCCAAGAAGCTTAGAATAACACGGAGAAAGATGGAAAGATCGATGCTTGGCGTGTCCGTAAGAGATCATATTAGGAACGACGACTTGCACAGAAGAACAAGCGTTACTGATGTAATCACACAGATAGCAAAGCTGAAATGGAACTGGGCCGGACATGTGGCCCGGATGACGGATAGGAGATGGACGAAGAGGCTACTTGAGTGGAGACGAAAAGGCTACTTGAATGGATACCGAGAGCCGACAAGAGAAGCAGAGGAAGACCACCCACAAGTAGAAAGGAGTGGACGAGAATGGGGGAGACCTATATCCAGCAGTGGACGCAAAGGGTTGATTGATGAAAATGATGATGGTGATGAAGTATGCACTTGATTCCGAATAGAATAAGTTATTACCTTCAAAACATATAGACCCAATTATTCTTTTAGCAGTTATTGCTGTATAAACAACCATATTTTCAGGAAGTCAAAGAGTTGGAATAAACGCAGAATGCTTGTTAGTAGTCCACATTTTCATGCTTTGTGAGTTAACAAATCCTGTGTTATGAAACCATGATTCGTCCATAAAGAAATTCAATTGTAGATCATTATCATCACTATACTGAGTATTTAAGAAACATTCACAAGATTGTAACCGTTGTCGAGAGTCAACTGGCGTAACTTTTAAATTACTATCAAGATAACGATACAAATCTTTATCTAATATTGCACGATGCCTTTCCACAAATAACTTAATTTGTTATGATAAGTGACAAATTGAGATTTTTTTACATATCTCATTATTTCCTTAACTCCTACTTTCTAGAGTATGTACGTCTTTCGTTCTACACTTCCTGGGTCACGGAACAGTTTAAGACATGGATCTACAGTTACAAGAAACAATGTTTAATCATCTTCTCGCAATCCCCGCTAGTTCGTTAGTTCTAAAAACAACTAACTTTTGCAAAAATCATCTTGTACCAAATAAATGAGGTTTACTGACATTTCACAGGTAATCGAGTTGTACACATGGGACCATGGGAAAGCACTAACTGATTTGACCACAGATTTTAGATTAGTAACTAAGAATATTCATTTTGCGGTCTTAATGAAAGCAAAATGTTGATTTAAAACACTCTACTCAATTTACTAACATCTTCTTTTCGACTGCTAGAACTTAATTAATTTATATTTTGGTACAAGTACATCCTCCGGAAGCCACTGACACCGGCTGGGTAAAAATATTTGGCAGTTTTTTGCTGCATTTTACGTGTAAGAAATAGTTTGGTACATTAACATTAGTACATTTTGGAAAATTTGTTATTATCATGAATAAATCTCTGTCGTTGATACTTCTGCGATCGCCAGTTGATAATGCAATTTGAGCATCAAAATATACAAGGTGGTCCAACAAAAATAGATGTTAAAGATTGTTTTATTTATTCTAAAAACAGTTTCGTTATTAAGAATTATATACGAAATTGTTAAAAGAAAATGGTTCTCCAATTTCTACTTAAGGTATAGTTCCTACTGAACGACCGAAAATATAAAATTAAAAATTAAAAACTACGAACCCGTGTAGACCAGCGTCTCAAATTTACTCTGTCACCATTACAATATCAGATATCACTTTAACAGCAATCAAACATTCTGTGGTGCTAAAAACGGTGCAACAGTGCAAGCGGCGCCTATTTTCTTAAGGTGTCGTTGTTGTTCTACGGCCTTATTTAATGAAGACAAATCTTAATTTAAAAATCTGTTTTCACCAGAAACATTTCCTCTTGTTTATTTATTTTTAAATGTGATTTATAGAACTGGGCTATTAATTCAATTAAAAACCAAAATAGATCTGTGGCTCAGCGTTATTATAGAAAATATAGATGACGCATAATAATTCCAATCAATAGCAAAGTAAACATAAAAAGCCTTGCCGTAATACTGTAAGGTCAGAACCGTTTTCCAATAGTACGTAATGGAAATAGCCTATTTTTAGCAACTACTTTCTTTGTACATGAAAAAGTTCATTGAACAAAAATAGATTAAAAAAATTGATATTGTACAGAAATAAGTTTTCAAATTATATATTTATTAATAAAAAATTCCGTTGCTGAGTAGGTACAGCCCCAACAGGTATCCCCAAGAGCCAGCACAATATCTTGTGGTGTTTTCAACGAGTTTTGGTTGACTCGGCCTTAACTAAGTACCTGGGGAACTCTCTGGGGTAATAACAGGTGGCTGAAGTGTAGTGCTAGCTATACTACTCTCCTTGTAATGCCATCCGGATCAAGTAAAAGTAGCTGCTGTATTTACTACAATGGCAAAGCGCTATAAAGAAGGCTGTAATTATTATTAACTTAAGATATATCTTATAACAAACAGTATGTTAAATAAAGTTTACTAGTTATACGTTCTAGTTTTGTGGTAAATTACATAAAAACACTACAGTAGGAGCTTCTAACACCCAGAATATTTAAACAAATATGAAACAGAACAAAGGTGAAATTATGAAATGCTGAAAGAATCCAGCCCATTGCGTCTTCGTCTATTACAAAAATGAGTATATGTGGCACCATTAATTTCACACGAAGGTTACATGAACAAATCTAAGAAATGCTTTGTTCTTATAAGTAGTGTCAAGACGCACTACTTTCTTCTTAAATATGCTTCGTTTAAGGAAAACAATGCAAAACATTGGCTAAGTCGTCGGCTAACGAGCGTGCATGATCGAGGAATGCACTTAGCGGCAACTTTCCTAGAAAACTCTACTACTTGCCACGGGAATCCGTGCATTACTATTCTGTATAAAAACAGTTAAAAGTGATAACAACATCAGGCGATTGTAACTATCACCAGGTTGTAGTAAATGTTTTCAAAGTAGACTGAGAGAAGTGAGACCTCTTACTTCAGCCTCCTCTTGCATTCTCGTTAGCCGATCAAAACATCAAAGTAGCAACGCCTCAAATTCGTCTTATACGTGACAACATAAAATATTGAGTTGGTGAATAAAGTAAGAAATTAAATGTCCTTTTCACCAGCACACTGTTATTGTGATGAACGCAATGTTCAAAATCTTACTAAAAATTACATTTATTGCTATAAATAAGTGTATACACACGACAATCTAGAATCTTTCTGAAAAACGGTAAGATTTTATGTTTCCAGATTTCGGAGTTTTTCTTGTACTATAGTTGTAGATAAAATGTTTCAAATTTATTTAAGATTAAACTGTCACTTTTACTATGTTCCATATGGAAGCAAATCATTAAATATTTTCGAATGGAGTTCATGTTCCTACTTAACTAGTATTTGTGCCACATATAATTAGTGAAAACGGTCTTAAATGTATGTACTCCTTAACAAGCACTCTCCACCCCCTTAAGTTGCGCAAAATTTGTATATATATGGCACCAGATTCAAGAATATTGTGGTAAAACCGGTGTTATGTACATCTAATCCCCTAAATATTGATTTGAACATTTTTAGTCTATTTATGGCCTGTCTGGCTGTAGAGTGCCAAGAATGAAACAGGATAAATAAAGAGATTTAAAAAAATGTACATACAACGAATAATTATAGATGTGATTGCAGAAAAAAGTTTGATATGGTATGGTTATGTAAGGCGTATCGATAAAATGAGATGGCCAAAAAGGGTATGGGAATGGATGACCAGGGAGAGAAGAAAAAGAAGCAAAACACAATTTACTTGTATGGATGGATGGAGTAGAAGAAGTGTGTGAAGCAAAGCGCTCAGAAGAAGACACTTGGGAAAATCACAAAGAATGGCGCCGAGGATGCGGACAACAACCCCAGTTATAAAAAAGTCCCCCTATACACATATATGAAAATTTGTTAACACTAATTTTTGAAGACTCTCCTGATGTGTGTTTTCAAATTACAACAGATTAGACGAAAATGATAAAAATCACAAACTCGCGGAAAATGGAAAAGCAAATCCCTTTCCAAAATTACTACTATAATTAGTTTCTGAATAGGTTCGAAAATTTGTAATAAAATAGAGCATGTAACTCTTAACAGAATCTCAAGATACAATGACGTATTTTTGAGTAAATTTTACGAAATTACTACAACAAATACTTTTATTGGCGAAAACAAAATTAAATTTTACACATAAGTGTAGCTTTCCTTACCTTATTATTACTTTTTTAAATAAATAAATATTTAGAATCATATGCAATTCTTCCCAACTTAATCAATATAACAGAAAGAATGCTTAAGAGGTAAATGTTAAAGATATTCTGAAATACATTCTAATCATCACAAAGCACCCTTGATAAACAAAAATAGTATTTGAACATCAACAATGTAGAGTAGAAATAATTTGGTAGACATGATTCTTTCGAGATAGACTTTCTACCTAATCCTTGTTTGATTATTGTCGTCAGTTATGTATAAATTTTGCATTCCTTCCATCGGCCTCAACTGTTAAGTTCGATAAATCTTGCATCTACAGAATGGGGTGTATAGAACTGATAGAAATTTTAATCTGTGGAGAAAGTTGTATGATATTAATTGAACCAACATTCACTCTAAAACAAGAGCCATTTAGATAATTAGCTCATAGCTACTTGTATTAGGATTACTCAGAATTTACTTTTTGACACAGCTTATTTATACTTAATTAAATTATGGTAGTTACTCAAATATAAGTAATGACAATTTCAATTGTGAAATATCATTTTGTATCCTTATATTAAACTTCAAACCTACTAACCGCTGAGCCAGGGGTTTCTTTAGTTGGGCTGCTGTATGTCAGTTCATTCGGGGAACCCTCATAAAATGCACTAAGCAATCATAAACATCGGCAAAATATTCCGGATCACTAAAATGAATCAATGTAAAACTGTTTACTTTACCAGCTATTTGTAACAGCCTGCATACGGAAATAATGTTAAATTAAGTTTAAATAATATTTTAACCCCTCCAAAACTATCTAATTGTATAATTATACATCCTAGTAGGAATATTATGTTAGATTGTTTTAAAATTGTTTAAAATATTCATTAAGAGTACAATAAAATCGATTTATTTTGTAGAAATTGTTTTTTTTAATGTACATTTTCTTTATCCAAACATATTCTTTCTCATTTTTTTTTAATGAAAAAGTCTTGCAAACCTAGTTGTGGAATATTACCCAAGATTAGCTATTATTTAAAATTGCTGGCAAGCATTGTTGCGTCATTATTACAAAACAATATTTCTTATGAAATATTTGGTAAGTACTGTTAATAAGTTCAACCGAAACTGTATTGCAAAACGCATTTTTACAACATGATAAACTGCCAGCTCAAGCAGCATCTTAATAACGAAGTCCTATTTACTATTCTAATTAAAAACAAAATAACCAGCGGTTCATACATCAAGTTGACTTAATAAGTGCCATTTTAAGGCTGCAGATGTACCTTATTAAAATGAAAAACGCGAGATAAAATTGAGACACTACGTCGGCGTTAAGAACCAAATAAATGTATATTTTCAAGTCTTGCTGAGAAACGCGGAGCTTTGTACTACTTACTCCCAGAATTGCTTTACTGAACCCGATTATGACATTCCTTGATGAACAAACTTGGGTACTTCTGTTTTCCTTAAACGCTTTTTGTGCTGTTATTTAAGACCTCATTTAGGGCGCACTTGAACCAAATGTAATCCTGTCCGCCAAAGGGGTAAATTGAAATTCTTCACTTGCGTATATGGTTCGGTAAACAGATTCTGGCGTTTGAATCAGTAGCCCGGAATCTGGCAACTCCGGGTCATTGCCGTCGCCCACCCAATTGATGCACTGCACAGGCTCCGGGAGTTCTCTGTTTTCTTCCAGAGTCCGGAGGTAACGGGTCTGAGATTACGAAAGTTCGATAAAATGTGCTTCTAAAGAAAATTATTTTATTTTTATAAGCGAACACTCCTAGAATTAAAAGGACGCTGCCGCTCCATCTTTCATCCAGGAAATGCAATTTAATTACGATAAATCAATTCAATTTTCAAACAGTTTAAAGTAAGGATTCGATGCAAGCTTGAGTTCCAATAGCTCTTGTAGTTCGTTACTGCGTACTTAATAACCACTTCAAGTTAACTAATAATTCATTAACATCACAGCTGCTGAGGCGTCAAACGCACACAACTTGTGGCAATGCTATGTAAATATCAACTCGCTTTAAATTATAATAGCTCCTGTAAGCTGTAATCTTGCAATCTCTCTACAGTTGTCGCAACTTATAAAGAGATTTATTCCCTAATATGCTAATAAATCGCGCCTGGAAGTAACTCGGAAGATGCGATTGTTTCTTCGACAGTTTCAGTTCCAATTCCATACTGATAAGATGGAGATAAAGCAGGAGATCCGTTCGGTTTAATTTGGAGCCAGTAATTGGTTGGTAATTTTGTAACAGTGCAAAGCTGTAAAAACGTCCGATTAAACTCCCCTTCAGGGTCGTAACGCTACTGACGAAAAAATGTTTTACCAACCTCTCTTTAATTTAGTTATTTTTCACGTTAAAGTACAGAAGTGGCGAAAGTTAAAACATGCATACGATGAAGAAGTTGCAAATCAAATTATCGCATCTTTCAAATTGAATTTCCGATTTAAGATATGCAACCCAAATTACAGTAGGACTGTTTTTGTGCTAAACTATGTATAATAGTTCCAACAAATAATTCCTATATGTTAAAACAGCTTTACAAGGTTTCTTCTTCATTTTAACCGACCTACGTGGTTACCGCTTGGTTCTAGTTTTTTGGTAAGGATAAAAAAATTGCTCTACTGGGTGCGACTATTCCAAATAGAGAAAATTCGTAATCAGGATGTAGAATGCATCAATAGTATAAAGATACCTAGGAATGCTCTAGCTAAATCTCATCCGTTCAAACCAAGTAATCTATTAATTTGAAGATGTAAACTTTCCAAGAAGATTGTAAAAATGTCAAACTGTTTGTTCGACATATAATAACGTTCTCACAATGTAATAGTAATAGAGGAAGTTCTATAAAGACATAAGGGAACTGAAACCAGAATTTAAGCCAAAATCCAATATGTACAAAGACCAAGCAGAAAATCGGTTCCCAAGAAATCCTAGGAAGGTGGAAAAACTACTTCAAAGAACTGCTGCAGAACAATCCCAAGCAGAACCCACAGGAATCCCTTAATACATACAACGGAATTGGATATTCCATCTCCAACATTGCAACAACCCTACGGAATATGAAGAATATGAAAGCGCCGAGGCAGGACACAATAACAGCTGAGTCAGTGAAACAACGAGACCCAGAATTGGAAAAGAGACTGCAAGTTAATCCAAAACATCTAGATTGAGGAAAAAATGTCAGAAGACTGAAAAGCTATTATTATGCCCATTCATTAAAAAAGGGGACAGAATCTAATACAAAAACTACCAGGGCTTTTCATTACTGAATGTAACCCAACTTGCTATATCAGAAACTCAACCAGTACTCAGAAGAAATCATGGCTTCCGGCGATGGAGAGTCAGACTATATGATATCCAAGTAGTTAGGCAGACCTTCGAAAAATGCATGGAATACGACATACCAGTTTACAACCTATTTATGGATTTCAGGGACACATTGGATTCCATAAACACAGTAAAACTCTATTAGCCCTTGGCATCCCTTGTAAATTGATTTCTCTTGTTAATATGACCTCGCAATATATAAAAGTTGTGGTGAGGGTTCACGGACGCAGAATAGATCTATTCAACATCAATAAATGAGTGTGACAGGGAGATGCTTTATCCACAACCCTTTTTTAATTTAACGTTAGAAGCAGTGATTAAAAAAGTAGATTGTCAGAATATCAAGACTGCACAGATCAATGCCTATACAGATGATCTTATGATAACATCCCGAAGAATGAAATCCTTAAATGAGAAAATGCAAATTCTCCAAGAGAATGCAACATAAGAGCATTAAAAGGCATCATAAAAAAAAACAAAAACGTGGTGTCTCACACAAAAAGATATAAATAATCTGCGGATGTTCGAAAGGAAAGTGTCGAGAATAATATTCGGTTCTGTGCGGTGCGAAAGGTGGAAGCCCCGAAGGAACTTTGAGTTAGAAAATCTAATAAACGAGGAAGATATCATCACATTTATCAAAGCTCAGCTGACCAAGATATATAAAACGCATGAACAAACCTAGACACACCACTATTCTGAAGGAATGGAAGCTATTAACTTTAAGAGGCAGTGGAAGACCGCCCTAGAGACGGCTGGACGACGTACAGTAGGACCTCCAAGTACTAGAAGTTCAAAACTGGAAAGGTGCACAGCAGACTGACAACTGCGAAGGATTGTGGATAAGGCCAAAGCCCTCGAGGGATATAAAGCCAGAAGAAGTAAGTAAAAAATAGTATTTACTTTGTATAAGAGCCATCTAAAAATTAAGCAAATGTAGTGTTGGTTGCCTATATAAAATTGAGAATCATATTTGGTATGGACTATAATTCAGGGGTCGGCAACCTTTTCAAGGAACAGGGTCACTTGAGTAACCAATAAGTAATGGCGGGCATCTGGAAGTTGGTCGGCATGCGACATCTCTAAGAAGAGGGTTTTTTGTAAGCTTTGTTATGAAACCAATGACGCTATCTTAATTCGTAAGTCGGGAAGTGGTATATTATTTGATTCGCGAAAATTTGAATTCGCTTCTGCGGGAAGGGCATTGGACCCCGGAAGGCAAATTTCCGGGTATGTACCCTCCATTCAGGTTGGTGGCAATCAGGGGGTTCTAGGTTCTAGAATACCAAGTCACAAATTCACTATTACACATTCACTTTTGCGATTAGTGAAACAAATAGAAGGAACTAATCGAAATGTAGCAGCCGAAACTTAGCCCTCGAAGCAAATCCCTGCAAAATTTTCAATTTTTTTACTCATGTTAGTAAATTACTTCCTACTTAGTCACAATTCTATGTTATGTTTCTAAAATGCATAGTGTTTCATTTCTACTTAAATTAAAACGCAATGGTGGCGTTGTTGTGTTACGATGTAAGGCTTTAAATAGCTTGCCGGAAAATGCATAATAACAATAAGTGGACGCGACTGCCTCCCTGGACTTTCCCATACTGGAAACTGTTCATATCATCTTTATTCAACAGTAGAGTTATTTTCCTCAAAACGGTTGTTCAAGCGCTATCCTAAAACCTTGCCTCGTAACGAATAGACTTACAAGGCTTGTAAGAAGTCCCGCCAAATATCTGCGGTGCCCCTTAATTTCCTTTTAATATGCAACCAGGCATTCTTCATTCTCTACTATATAC
>JABXWE010031019.1:0-14493 GCA_014611495.1 Limonius californicus
GTTGAATGAAAACTTTCTTTTGTCAATAAATGGGCTGTCATTAAATGGATTACTATAAAAAATATGTGTCAACAATTGGTTTTTTGAGATGTATTTTTCTATAAATAAAATATTTGGTTTGCTTTGAAATTTAAGTTGTTTAGCTATGAGAAATCGATAAACAAACATTCCAGGCCTACATAATCCTAGTTCAGAAACTTGAAAGTCATTAGAAAATTTAATATAAATTTTTAACCCTAATTTTCATCTAAAAGTGTTAATAATTGGTCATTTACCTTAATGTGTCTATCTTAGCGGTTAAGAAAGATATTAATTTTTGGATCATTAATTTTGCACTAGGTCTACCTTTAAATAGTATGTGATAAATAGTTTTCTTGTAGTGTCACCACTATTTTACAGTAGGAATGATGTTATAAATAAAGAAATACCAAAAAATAAATAATAAATCATAAATATGTGTATTTGCTCCAATCCAAGACTTTTTGGGAAAAATACTAAAATACCTTGTCCATTCATTCGGCGTTTTCCTTTCGTATAAACAGCCCAAATGATTACTAATGGCTACAATATATTTTAGTCTAAATATCACAGGACATAAATCTGGAAATTACAATCTTGCACGCATTTTGTCGAAATGGAATTCCCTAGAAAACTCTGCATACAGCTATATTTTTGGATTTCTTACAGAACAACCTTAGCAAACTTAAAGACTATTATGTATATGATTTAAATTAATAGTAAATACAACAGGTAGAAAGTATGTGTTTTTAATTATTTTACTTTAGTAAAGAAACCTAATTCAATAAAGATAATCGCTTAGAAACAGATTCAGTTTAGTATATCAAAGAAGAAAAAAGAATTTACTTTTCCGATGCTTAAAATAATAAATCAAAGGAAAGCCCTGTTAACGTTTGGTAATTGCCAATTATGTAACAACACTCTGTAACGCCTAGTTATATGACGGCGACAACAAAAATAATTCCACACACAAATTATCAAATAACGAAATCCTAAACAAGGTCCAGGTATCGAAGACAAGGGTTCGACTAACTACAGTCGAAGAAGGGTGGTTCGATGTAAGCCTAGGCGCCACCTGTTTAAAAAAAAACCCTTTTCTCCTCGAAGATAACTTTGGGTAAACAGGAACCTTCCTGGATGCGAACTTACCTTGTTTGGTAATTTTTAAACTTATCATTCAAGACAGAATAAAACACAATTGAAATATACAGTTTCCAATATATATAATGATCCAGTAAAAATTTTATCATTTATCAATATAAAAATATAGATATATATGAAGCATAAAAAAATCCCACATTATGTATATACATGTACATAAGTTCACATTCATGAACAAATAACTGAACGGACTACAGTACGTACTTCCTCTGATTTAATTTTTATTTACAGAGCAGGCCCAAAATTTCCAGGGAAAGCAATAATGCGTAGATCAGGTTTTAAACTAAGAAGTGTCAATCCACTTCCAAAAATAATATCAACCAATTACCGAATTACTGTCTAGCATTCCTATATATTGAGGCCTCATATACGCAATAACTAGATTAGATAACCAAAATTTAATGGTATATACGCACGAATAAAAATAAACTTACGCAGAATTCCCCCTTTCTGTTGACGTTTAAACCAGAAATTTAATCTGGTAAACTGCAGACTATTTAACAAGTTTTCAGAATACATATAATTATTATAATTTGAACAAGAATTTTCCCCAATTAAAACATCTAACTAAATACAAAAGTTTTTGTCGAATGTTTATTATAATTCACTATAAATATGACTACGCAATTAAACGAGTTGCAGTATTCGTTTTTGTTTAATTCTCGAAGGTTTTGTGGACTTATCAACTCAACGCAGGTAAGGTAAAAGTATATTCACAGACCTTGAAGCATGTTTTCTTTACATGATGTACTCGCTATACGACCATCTGCTACCCCATGCTACGTCGACGGTTCTGCACTGGAATATCGGCTCGTGGAATTTCCCACGTCGTTAAAAATTTCGAATCTATTTTTGACTGATTCAACTCTTCCGACTGCTAATTGTTAAATGCCATAAGATGCCATTCTTTCGGCTACTGGATAATTGCCAAAAAGATGTAAAATTGGCAGAAGAAAAACTTCCCACAGTGCACAAAAATTAGGAATACTCCCAGGGAAAAATTTACTATTACACAACCGTGTTAAACTTCCCTAATCACTTGAAAATTTACAAAATTGGAAAACTTCCTGTCGTAACGACCTTAATTAAAAATTCAAGACTGCACTTGTTGAAAGCTGAAAGCGTTCTTCTTAAACCAGTAGACTGCGGTCTCAAAACCGAAAATCAAAATGCGCGATCGATGCGCATACCACAATATATGCCGTTCAAACGCTGCAATGGGAAACACTCCTGATATACACTATGCGTCAGAAATCACACGTTACAACTCTTCAATTGATTCCGGGGAATTTCAGCTTGTACATGTGTAGATTGAAAATTTCTTGTTTAATTGATATTTTACATATTTTAAGATTCTTGTATTTTGCAGTCAATCGAAATTTGCTTTATCTTTCGCCGATACTGGCAAAAAAGAAAACTCAGTTGTGTTAAATTTTGGTAAGCATTCGATGGCACACCTTTGTTTCTGAAAAGCGCAAATTTTCTTGAAACCTTTTCTAGTAAGTAAACCACCTTTGGGCTAAAACCAAATATTTTATATCAAATGATAGAAACGTAAACTTTAAATAATAAAAGGAGGAATAGTTTATGTGTCAAATTTCAAGGCATACCCTGCGCTTTGTTCGTATTTTAAACGGTTTCGATTTATAAATTGACCAATATAATTTTATGGACTATTTTGAACTTATAATCGCATTAAAAGAGGAACTTTACGTTTTCGATGCCCGTTCGATGACAAAGGATTCTACATTATGAAACCATCATTTATCGGATGCTATGAAAGCGATATTTTAAATTAAAGTTTCATTCTGGTGAAATAATAAAACTTAATGTTTTAAAAGCTGCCTAGTTATGGTGTAATTCCATTTTTATTATGCTTTTAAAGATCCCTAACCACCGCGGCGTGCTATTAAGTTTTCCCTGATTTAGTGAACAGCCACTATATATCAGCCAGAATTAATCTTTCATTGATTACGTTGGTTTGAAATTTAATTAACTGTTACAGTTATTGTTCTTCCGTGCGTTACATCAATATTAAATACAACAGAATCCGCGATTATCCTAGATTTACATTATTATTTGCCGTTGTACTAGAAATTAATTAAATAAACTACATTGCAGCAGTGGATTTGCGTGAAAATGCAGAACGTGTTTCGTTTAACTATTTGTAATTTTTAAACGTCAGTTTAGCACGACTGTTGGGAGGGTAAATTAGCAGGGAATTGTTATTGCAGAGATGTAACGATAAACATGCAGTACTTTCATTTTAATTAATTATGCGAGAATGTTTTAGTTTTTGCGTGCACTGCAAAACTGTTTTTGATTTAATATGTTGCATTGTGGTGTAGAGGTTTATAAATTTTTGGGTTTTCCCTAAAGCAGTTCCTTTATTGTTCAAATTTCAAACGTTTGCTTTATAGACACAGACAAATTAGAACCTTGTAAGTTCAAATTTATTTTTCTTCTGCTTTATCTCTTATGAGACGTAGCGACCTTCTCTTCTATGCCTGTACTGCACGTTTTAAAGTGTCACAGACATAGAGGACCTGCAGCTTAACGTAGGGGCCGAACCAAGCGAAATGTAAACACTTCTACTCCAGAAGAGATTTTATTACGGGCCAAACGAGCTTTTTCGTCGACCCGCAAACAGAATACGTGGAAAAAGGCCTGCAGCTTAGCTCAGAGGAGTAGGGGGAGTTCACGGAGATCCCGTACGGGAGGAAATCTTTCTAGTTGTGTACAAGAGATGTAGAAATTAACGGGCGCCACCTTTCAAATACCGCTGATTGCAGGTGGAAGGCCGAGGAGCCAGCAGCTTACGGGAATCGAACTCACCTTTATTGTCCCTCCCTCCTGTTTATTAAGCTTGCAAAATTCGTACACACACAAATACAAAATATACAATAATAAAAGATGTAATAATTTCAAAACACCTATAATTAACCTTTTGAGAGTAAATGACGGTACAAAAAAATATGACAGCAAGTAGTAATATTTTACTCAATACAACAATCGGTTAAAAGGAACGTTCGATTAAGGGGGAGCTCGCCGCCCATGGCTTACGGTATTTAAAATCTTTCAACAAATCTACGTGGCCAGTGGCGTCTGAGTTTACAAGAATAATACAGTACGTAATTTCTTTTTACAATGAACAGCAAACAAAAATAAATGCAATCGACGACTGAAGATGGCCTCTTGTCGCATAAAAAAAAGTTCAATCACTTGGAATTTTGCAGGTTAAGCCGTACAAGGTTTTTTCACAACACAAAAAAACTAATTCCTTTACCTTGACTTTCGGTGAATAGAGTAGAAAGAGAGGCAGGCACAATTTCGGGGTTGTTTTCCAGATGCAGGTACAGTCTGGGGGTATTTTCAGGTGCGGGAAAAAGGTAGGCGACGTTCCTTGGGAGACTTTGGGACGAAATAATTGCCGGTACACCCCTAGGGACTAGATTGCTTCCCAAAGGGGTTCAGACGGTTGAAACAACAGCTCCAAGAAACACAACTTTACGGATTTTTAAATCGCTTATATCCGATAAAGATCGAAAGGACGATTACACTTAATTGTCCATGCACCAAAGCTTAACACTCTGCTAATTTTTATGTAAATCCGATTTGGTCGAGATTCTTTTTTTGCCTACGCCAAAATGCGATACGGTAAAACACAGTTTAGCAGATGAGCCGCGAAGAAAACCCGATCTTCATGGTACGTTCGCCTGGGCCCAAAGATTAGCACCTACTTCATTTTCTTAACGGCCCCCGTAGATGGACGTGGGCGACCGGAGTCAGCGAAGGTGTAAAATCGACTGACTATCTAAATTTCCCCCTCGCAGCAAAAACATACACCGCAGCCTAATTTGTTCTAGAACGAAATTGACACGTGCGTCTTCCAAGAATTGTTTCTGATCGCAGTCGTGTATAATTTGTTTCATATTTATTCCTTAGTTCATTTCGCTCTTTCCTAAGCTTTTTAGTATTTCGACTGATCTTCTCTTCTCTCGTTTTCTTTCTCGAACATTGTACTTTTTCAGCCGTTTTTATACTTTTCCTTATGGATGCATTTAGATCTTCAATCTTCGATTGAAAGTTTTATCTTGCCTAGACTTTCATCTATTTTGTTTTGGTAAGAGTCCAAGTTTTCAGGTGGTACCCATTTATTATATTTGGTGTTGACTATGAGTTTTGTTCTTTCTTTTCTTACATTTACGACTACCTTTGCTCTGATCATTCGATGATCACTGCCAGTTGTAATGTAGTACTGAGACGTCATGGACCATCCTTTTTTCTTTGTAAAAATGAAGTCTATTTCATTCTTGTGTTTGCCGTCTGGACTTATCCATGTCCATTTGTTTTTTGGTTTTTTTATCGTAGAAAGATTTCATAGCTAACAGTTTGTGTTGTTGTAGGTAGTTCAATAGAATACATCATCTCTCATTTCGTTTTCCATAACCATGATCTCCAAGGGAAATTTCTGCTTCATCTTGTTTTTTCCCAAGCTTTGCATTAAAATCGCCCACTATAATAGTGTAATGATTTGAACTCTCTTGTAGGGCGGTATTTAGGTCTTCGTAGAAAACTTCAATATCTTACTCGTCAGAATCTGATGCAGGTGCGTAAATCTGTATTATATTTAGGCTGTATCTAGTTTTGAGTTTAAGCGTTGAGCAAATGACTCTTGGGCTAATGCTTTTAACCTCTTTTATATTTGCAGGGTGTCTCTTGTGAACGATGAAACCTACACCACCCTCGGATTTATCTTCTAGTCCTTTATAATGAAATAGGTTTCCAGATTTTAAAGTGATTTAGGTTTCTCCTTTTCTTCTAACTTCACAAAGACCCATGGCATCCCACTTGATTTTTTTTTCGTAGTTCTTCTTCTAACTCCGTCATCCTCTCGTCTGATAGTAGTGTACTAACGTTGTAGTAACAGATATGTATCAACCGTCTTGCTTCATACATTTTTGGTCTAGCTAGCGAATTCCTCCCCAGATTGCATAGGACAGCCCTCCTTAGGGAGATGGGATTTTCCCACCTGGCTAACAGATCCATCGTTTTTGGTATTTGCCATTTGGTTTGTAAGGGGTTTTTAGTCATCATCCTCCACGCTAGCCAGACAGGTTGGAGGATGGTAGGGATTTGGGAAAGGAAGTATGAGATGAATTTATGAAAGGATTTAGATTTAAGAACATGACTTCCTCCAGGACGTCTTAAAGAGAAGAAATCAAGTGCTCACTTTAGGGACAGGCTCGCAACTCCCTGAAACGGGTCTATCCTTACCGGAAACCGTAAGGAGTACCTGCCAATTACCAAGAAGAGATTTACTAGGCAGAATATCTCGCTGATTTGCCATTGCCTTGCGAAGGAGAACGGCCGTTCAAAATCTGATGCACCGATATTGGGAATTGAACTAGACTTTCAGTGTAGAAATCCAGCGCACTTAACCACTACCTATTTCTACTAAAATAAATATCTATATTTGTAGCTTGTTTTCTCTAGGTACAATTATTTCCACTTTGAATTGTTTCTTTCAATCAAGTAATTATTAGAAACGCTCAAATAATGTGGGAAGGCCCGAAAGCTAGTATTTCATGACCTATGAATTCCAAAAGCATTTGGACTACGAGCATTAATTAAATGATTTTTGCATCTTTGAAGTTTGTTATTTCTGTCTTGGAATGATATCCATGTGAGTGAGCATTTTTCATATTGTTTTATATTCGGTTGAACGAGCTGCATCGTCTGTCAATTTCCTTGGTGCACGCGTACAGGCAAACATCAAGGTAAAAGGTTAACAACATTTTTGTATAAGTTATTTTTTCTCCACAGCTGTCTCTGTTGTTCTAGTTCCCCCTTGCTATGATTTTTTTTCTTCGTTTGCTCCACAGATATATCTGCCGCCCATGTCAAAGCTGGACTAGCTATTTTTCTCCTGCTTGTCTGTTCCCACTTTAGTCTTCTGGGTCATCTGTTTTCTTGCATCCCATGCACATGACCATATCATTGCAGAGCTGTATTTTCCAAGGATCTGATGCCTGTGGTGGTAATACCAATTCACAGGCACAGAGTGTCCCGTAACTTATGGATAAGCGACTCGTAGCGGTCTTCCCTGATGCTCCTTGGATGCAATTTTAAAGCTCCGCATCACTCTTAAGTCCCAAACGTTTGTGTTGAATATAATCAAAAATACAGACTCACTGCCATTCATGCAAAATTGGTCTTAATAATGCTACAAGAAATTTAGTTGGTGCGTGTCGTGCCAATTTTAATGCGGCGGCAAGATTGTACTTACAGAGGGCGCTATCTGAACAGAAGACATGCCGATAAAAAGTTATGCGAAACTCGGAGCAAGTGGTATACTTCTGCTCCGACAGCCAAACGGCGCTCTAAGCCATCTATCATAGCCGTCGTCCAGGAATGTGCAGCAGTAAAACTGGTCTGGCTACCGGGACACTGTGGAATCCCTGGCAACGAGAAGGACTTGGAGTCTGGGAAAGTTGCCTGAGACCAGACCCTTTCTAGGTTTCTCAAGGCGACAGTTCACATCATCCCTAATCGAATGGACACAGGTGATGTTGAAGGATCAACGGAGGAGACTCAGTTGATGTAGATAGGCAAAATTCTTTATAGCTAGACCGGAAAATCTCAAGCTATTAGGTAAAAGCCGACGAACTCTTAATCTACTGACAGGCGTCCTCAAAGGGCACTGTAAACTCAGAAGATACGTAAGCCTGTAGAGGATGACCCACTATGTCAGGCTTGTGGATGGCAGGAGGAAATAGTCTTCCACTTTCTAGAATAATGCGGCTGAGACTTAAAGTTTTGGGCGCAGCTACAGTTTACAGTGCAGAGTTAAGTTCCTTCGCATGAACGGACATACTGGCATTCATTAGAATATCAGGAAGGCTTGGTCAAAGAGCGGCGGAGGAGGTAGGAGAGGAAGATGGAGAGGGCATTGATGATTGAGGTGATGCCAGGGGTTAGGAAAAAGGGTCCATAGGGGCCTATTTGCTGAGCATCTCAGGCACCCCCATAATCTACTACTACTACGCGAAACTGGCAATGTTGGCCGTAATCCAGGTTTAGGAGGTGGTCGACAAAGAATATCAAATGTTGAGAAAGACGTCTTTCAGATAACAAAGGCACAGCCAGGAGCAAGTACTCAAAGTATTGCCAAAGGCTTGGAGTTGCATAAGTCTACGGTTCACCGTATCCTTCAGGATACTAATTAGTATCTTTGTAAAAAAATTAAGGTTTGTCATTTGTTGCCTACTGATTATCCACAACGAGTTCAATTTTGTCGGTAGCTTCTGCACAAGCGCACTTTGGACTATAACTTCCCCAACAGAATTTTGTAGACGTCGATTCTCCCGTAACGGTATGTACAATTTACGCAACAACCACAATTGGGATTATGAAAATCCTTTGGCCACTCATTGTCATGTTCGGTTCAGTATTGAAGTCTGGACAGGAATTGTAGATATTTTCCTAATTTGTCCTGTTATTATTCCAAATAGGCTGAACGTCAAAATTTTACCTTTTCTAAATGAGGTAGTGTACCAGTTCTTTTGGAAAATGTACCATTGGTAATAAGGCGTGATATGTGATGGCAACAGGATGGTGTTCCAGCACATTTTGGTATGAATGTCCAGATATGGTTAAAACAATACTATCGTGGAAGGTTGGATAGGGCGGGGAAGTTTTGTTCTTTGGCCTCCAAGATCCCTAGATTTGTTTCTGTGGGGCTTTTTGCAGTATTTGGTTTATCAAATTCTTGTAAATGACATCTAAGAACTGGAACACCGCATCAAGCAAGAACAGCATTTGTGCCTGTGCACATTCCTAATGTGCAGAACGCAATTGCTTGGAGAGCTGCTGATTGTATGAATATTGTCGGTGGTCATATTGAACTGAATGATTGAATTTTTTCTTTTTAGTTTTATTTTGTTGTTGGTTGTCGTTTTGTTCATTCTTATAAATAAATAATCCATTAAAAATACGAAGTGATTTATGCCGTTGGTTAAAAAAAAATCACGTGTTCTAAAATGTTTTCTAAATCATTCTGTGGTTCAATTCCAATGTTATCAAGTTCTTTTTTCTTGGTTCCTAGAAGAAACTAACCTGCGCGTCTTTAAAATTTCGATATATTTACATTCTGGAGGTATGAGACCGCTACGAGTCGTTTGACATGTTACGAAACACCTTGTATACATGGAATTTTACCCTCCTATTATTCTATATAAAAGTACACAGTCTTAACACGATGGTAGCTTACCTTCTAACATTTTTTCAAAGAAATTTTAACCTTCCAAGAAGAACGGTTATTAAGATCCCTGGATTTAAAATCGTTTTTTTTTTCTTGTGGGTATACGTGAAATATAGAGCCTGTTTCGATCGATTACAAAATATAGGAACCTTAAAATCTGTAGAATATCAATTAAACAAGAAATTCTCAATCTACACATGTACAAGCTGAAATTCCCCGGAATCAATTGAAGAGTGCTGTTACATAATTGGCAATTAGCAAAACGTTAACAGGGCTTTCCTTTGATTTATTATTGTAAGCAGCAGAAAAGTACATTCTTCTTCCTTTTTTTATACACTGAACTAAATTTATTTTATGGCGATTTTTTATTGAATTAGGTTTCTATACTAACATAAAATAACTAGAAACGGGTATTTTCTGCCTGTAATATTTACGATTAATTTTAAACACACAATAGTCTTTACTTTGTGGAGGAATCCAAAAATATAACTATACACAGAATTTTCTAACAAATTCAACTCTATATGTGTGAGATACTGTAAGTTCCAGATTTATGATGTTTAGGCTAAAATATATTGTTGCTATCAGCAATTATTTGGCCTGTTTATTCAAACGGAAAATGCCGGATTAACGGACAAGATATTTTAGTATTTTCCGAGAAGGTCCTGAATTTGAGCAAATACATATATTTTTTATTTATAGATTGTTGTTTCTTCATTTATAACATTGTTCCTACTGTGAAATTGTAGTAATACTGAAAGCCAACAACGAAGATCATACATATTAATAAGTATTCCACAACGATACTAAATATTATTCTGTTATTAAATCGTCTCATCTCGAATGTATATCTAGGTCTTTAACATTTGCTTAATTTTAAAGGAAAACATTATTTTCTTTTGTACTAACAGTAGCTAATAACAATAATAGAGTTTACATTCTTAGCCAAGTTATACTGGCACATGAATATGCAGAAAAATTACCTTGGTTTTTCACCTGTATAGAATACGTTTCGTAGGGAATTTCAAAGATCGTATTATTGCCGTTTAAACTGTCGATATAGCAAAAGCATTTTCTCAGAATATCAAAATGTTATCTGTAATAATATAATAGATGTTTCTACACTTATATGCTGTAATGGTTACTTTTAATAATTATTGTTATCCCTTGCTTAAACTTTGCAGGAAAACGTAAATTGGTATTACTATTCAGAGTGAAAATGATATTCAGAAAAATTATTATAACTTATCAGGCGAGAAGAATTTTGCATTTATGTGCGAACTACCACTTTGTTCTCTGAAACAAACAATCAAGGCTTTTCATAAAACTTATATAAATGGAAATTAGTTACTGTGTAACAACTAATTCATTTCGTGCAACTGCAAAGTTCAAATATGCATAGATTGAACGTTAAACACCGCAGGCAACATGCAAACTCCAACAGTTAAATACCGCAGTGCAAGCTGCAAACTATGCACATTTCTAATGACACTCGTTCGTTACAAATGGTTCCATTACGTTTCATCAGTGTTACCATAAAATTGATTCAAATTGATTGGAAATGATAAATGACTTTACTTTGTTTTCTAATGCTAATGCTCAAGTTATTTAACAATTTAATGTAGTGTACTTGGGGAACAAAAATGAAATAATTCCATAAATGCGTGTAAGTTTCTTACATACATAGTATATTCCAAGTCACCACCCTGTGTAGTTAATTCTGGTAGCATAATCAAAGGAAAATGAAAAACCAACAGTTTAAAGGAATCCCCGTTCGAAATCGCATAACTGCAAAGAAATCCTGCGACTTGTTTATTGCAGAGGAAAGAGAACTAATTTTATACAAGATGACAAACAAGTAACATGTGGAATAGATTGGAATGATGATCTTGACGTGTTTTTGCCAGTCTTAGGCGTCGTTTTGAGTAACAGTAAAGGTATTTTTTAAAAGATTTCTCTTTCTATTAAAAAATAACTTGAGGCTTTCCAGAATTTTGTTCCTCATACATAATAGGTCTCTCTGAATCTTACACAGTTTCCTTGCACCTCAACATTACAGTCAAATAATGAAAATAAAATATTCTCTTGATGGCACACTTTGAAGAGTTTGACGCCCAGTACGTGTCTCTATGTTTATTCGCCCTAATAAATCGAACAAACAACTATCATTTGCACTTTGACAGTATGCCATTCTGGTTAGGCATGACGTAGCGAAGTTTCCTTACTCCTATTTGTTTTCCTTTACAGCGACTGTATATATTATATGACCTTCTACGATATTTGAAGTTTTTCAGTCAGTTCCTCTTAAAGGGGTGTATGAAAAATACAGCTATACTTTAAAAACCCTTCCAAAGTAATTCTAAATTGAGGAATACTAACGTAACCGCTTACATTGAAAATACGAGCTGGAACTTTCTGAACAGATAGTTACGTCCTTCGCAGGTCACGAACATTACTATTCGGTTAAGCTAAAACCGGATTTTAATCCGTTATTCACAACATAGGAACATTTGTAAAATCGATGAAATAGCATTCAAGCAATCAGCATTTCTACACACTATTTTTTTGATTGTTTCTACTAAGGAAAGTGTAAAAAGTTGCAACATTTTTAGGTAGCATTTATGAGGTAGGCCGTTAATTTGGTATTTGTTAGGTTAGAATGTATCCATTTTGGTTTTAACTAATCGTTAAATGAGCAACACTGCCAGTTTGTTACTGAGAATTATAGATCACGATTTATCGTTCTAATTTAAACTTATGAGGGAAAAATACAAGTCTAATTAGAAGCCAGACATCATGGAAAACTCGATCAGCAAAGATAAATATTATCTTTGGTTTGGAAGGAAAAGGTAGATCGGCAATAAACATAGCTAGAGAAAGCAAAGAAATTAATTGCAGACGTTTAATAGTGTACAACATGAGAAATTAGTAAAAATAATGCAAAACATGAGATTAGATGACCGAGATGTGAGAATCATCACGAACCTTTACTGGAGTCGAACCGCCAATGTACGTGTTGAAGGACTTCATTCAGAAGAAATCCATACACAACGTGGAGTACGACAGGGGTGTGTGTTGTCACCTCTGCTTTTTAATATATATTCAGAAGGGGTTTCAGAGAAGCGTTGGAAGATGTAGATGAGAGAATACTGATTAATGGGGAACGTTTAAACAATATAAGATATGCAGACGATGCAGTAGTGTTTGCAGACAGTCCAGCATGCTTACAAGAGTTAATGTCCAAGGTAGCAGAGACAAGTCAACAATATGGTTCGACGTTAGACACAAGTACAACCAAATACATGGTTATACGTAAAAATAGAATACCATCAAATCAAATAATAGTTAACAACAGACACATAGAAAGAGTAAGTAAATGTATCTACCTTGGCATTACAATAAACGACCAATGGAACCACTCTCTGGAAATTAAATGCAGAATAGAAAAGGCAAGAGCGGCATTCATAAAGATGGGAAGCCTCTTCAGAAGTCACGACCAGAACTTAAAAATAAAAATCAAACTTCTCCGATCGTATGTCTTCACAATATTATTATATGGGGTAGAGTCCTGGGCCCTCACTGAGGCAACAAGTAGAAAATTAGAAGCATTCGAGATGTGGCTATACCGGCGCATACTAAAAATACCTTGGACAGACTATGTCAGTAATAAGAAGGTGTTAGAAAGACTAAACAAAGAAACAGAAATCCTGAGAACTATAAAGAAAAGAAACCTGGAGTATTTCGGCCATATCATGAGAAATGGTCAAAGATACGAACTGTTACAGCTAATTATCCAGGGTCAAGTGTTTGGTAAAGGAGGTCCTCGGAGAAGAAGGATATCTTGACTCCAAATTTAGGGAAATGTATTCTTTGAGGCTTTCGCGGTTTCCCGAACTGTCAATATTACAATTTACTTGCGGCTTAGACCGCGTCATCATTTGGGAACTACACCCAGCATTATCAGGTAAGTATCGACTTGTAGCTTGCTGCCTTACAAGCATTGGCTCTAGAAGTTTGAGCAATATTGGTTCGTAGGCTCCGCCTGCCTAAACAGGGCCGTGTGCTTATATTAATCAAACCTTGGGGCGTACAAGGATTTGATCTTAATGTATTTTGTTTGCCAGGACAATAATACTTAATGGGCTTATGTCTGTTAGCTGTTTGTGCACCCATACAAACTAACGTTTCGCAAGACATTGCAGCTTGCATCTTCAGAGCGAATAGAACACTGAACTCAAATCCGGGAAGCGGAGGTATTTAAACCTCTTTGAGTCAGTCGGGCAGAACGACGGAGTTTTGGTTGGCTGCCACCGTTGGGCAAAGACGGATCAGGTGGAGCGTGATCGTGTGATCGATGATGCTTAGGAGTGCTTACAGGATAAATTATTGGAGTCCAAGCTTTACTGAGTCTAAAACCATTCTCCCTGTTTATGTTGTTAGGTTGTTTTTCAATTTTAATTGCTTCACGTATGATACGATGGAAGTACTGAGGCACTCTAGCGAGTACCCGAGCATTGTCAAAGTCCATCTTATGCCCAGTTAAACCAGTATGTTCAACTACCGCAGATTTTGTGATGCGTTTATGATTGCAATCACCTTTGTGCTCTCGCAATCGTAACTCAATGGTTTGTCCGATGTAGTTTGAGCCACAGGAGCAAGGGATATTGTAGATCCCGGCTGATTTAAATATTGATATATGATCCTTTACGGATCTGAAACCGTTTCCCAAAGTTTCATTAGTCCTAAAGACTGTCTTTATGCTGTACCTTCTAAGAACATGCCCAATCTTGTCAGTAGTGCCTTTACTGTAAGGTAGTAAAGCTGAGCCTTGGGGAGGTGCCAGTTCCTCCTTAGCCTTGGGTTGTTCTGCATTACGGATTGCTCTCTGAATTTCTGTGGCTGTATAACCATTTTGTTGTAACGACATCAAGAGATGAGTTTTCTCTTGTTGTAGGTGTTCTGCATCTGAGATTCGAACTGCTCTGGTTGTTAGAGTTTTTAGCACAGTTGCTTTCTGCATCTGGTGATGATGCGAATTTGCATTTAAATAC
>JABXWE010031020.1:0-34015 GCA_014611495.1 Limonius californicus
AGCCCGAATTTTAATTAATTCTGGAGCAGCGGGAGTGACTCGGTAGCATAGTTGGGGGGGTTTTATAAGGGTGTGGCATGTTAGACTCGTGCATAGCGCTACGTGCGCTGATCCGAGGTAAGCGGGGTGGGATGACAATCGTGGTGTGGCTATGGCAACTCCACGATTCTTAAAAAAAAAAAAAAAAGACTGAATGGAAACACCAGTACTGAATTTTGTATTCATGTAGAAGTCCCTTGAATAATAAGAAATTAAAATTAATTCTAATAATTGTATTATATCACTATCGAATTAGTCAGTTTATCAGAAACCCGCCTAGAATTTACTAAGGTATAATAAATTTAAGAAGATTAGTTGGAAACAACCTGCCTGCCAATTAGTCACACTCATGTTCTAGGAATTACTCATAAATCCTTTTATTCTAGCGTACATCGCAATAACTAATGGGCTGGAAAAGATGCCCGAGTATAATAATATATACACACATATACTATTTCCAGTAGTTATTGCATACGTTTGATTCGTCAATCTTACACAAGATTATAATAAAATGGGATCGTAAAATAGAATGATGAAGAGATCGTAAATAAAGCAATATCGCGTAATTATTCGCTATGGTACAATGAAGTATGTCTGGTGCAAAGCTATTCAAAATCAAACAGAATAATTTTGAACCTATGATGGAATCGAAAGAGCTTGTGATTGCTATATTCCGGAAATATTAAGTAGGTATTCAAATTGGTTTAATAGCCAAAACAGATATTATTTTAATATTTACCATACTACAGTAAGTTTAGTTGCAATTAAGCTCCAAATAATTTATTTGCCATAATGATAGAAGTAATTGCTAAGGGCCGTAGAAAGCTAAGCCAAACAGCTTAGGAAAATATCTAATAAAATACACACTAACCCCACCTATAACTTCTTGTAAAATCGTGACACTGTTAATTAAAAGAGCATCATAAACAAGCCCCTTTTAATTAGAGCAGGGTATTACTAAATTCTGAGCCGTCTTAATTCACGATAATTCAGGTTTACTGAGTGGTCGACGGTTTTAAAATAATCAGAAAAAACAACGCAGAATAAACACATTTTCATTGGTAGCTCAATCAGGTATTTCCCAAACCCTGGAAATTTCTTCGATACATTTTATTATTCAACGTACGTTGTGCTTAGAGTTAAAGCTTTTTAGGCTGGAGTATTTTTAGGCTTTTCTGTATCTTCCTTCTCATGAATCCCAAAGTATTAGGGATACGCAGTACGGGATATGCTGGACTAACCCTTCCAGATAATATCTGCGAATTAAGAGAAGTAATTTATGTGACCATTTCACCTTCAAAATATGTTTCTAATTTGTTTGCCGGGCGGACGTTCACGTTTGTTTGATGAATATATTGTGTTTCTTGTGCAGGCAGAACGCTTAATCCGGGGAAAAAATTATAAATTGCGTTGGATTTTCATTTTCTTTTTAGATTGCCCGTTTAAAGGAAACACTCGAATAAATTAACAAATTGCTTTCGGCCAGCATTACGTGAAAATGTGGATTTTCTGACGCAATTCTTGAAATCTAGCGTAAGGGAAATATACATTTTGTTTCTGTTCACAGTTTTTGGAGATTTGTTTACTACAAAAAGCTAAATACATGAAAAGTGATGATAATATGTAATATGATTTTATCTGCATTTCTCGCAAATGCAATTTACATCGCAAATTGTTAATCTTCTGCAGAAAACTTAAGCAAGGTATTCAAGTTGTCGATCTTAACGTTTAGCTATTATACTGGCATATAAAATGTGTGTTTAGTTATCGTAATGTTGCTTAAGTTGAGACAGATATTTGCAAGTGAATCTTTAATGCGGCATTTTTTGTAATATTAAAAAATTAATATAGATTTTGATAAATGATACCCTAGACCCGTTGTACTCTTTGTCAAAGATTATCAGAATTCAGCGGTAATGTTTGAGGATCAAGATGGCCGGAATTGATTTATAATATTAATGGCTTGGTTGAAGCTGATATTCCTGTACTCGGACTGTCATAACTCATTGATTGGGTTGATATTAATTTTCGTACATCAGCAGTGCTGTAACGTAATTTATGACTTATATTGGCACATTCCGCAATCTATTAGATCATTCAAAAGTTCACAGATTGAAAGATATAAAATTATATAATCAGCTGAAGTTAGATTAACTTGTTTGTAAACGTTTGCAGTTACATGACACATTGATGTGCTGCCTTACGGAGATTATTAATCTGCATAGTATTAGGTTCGCAATGCCTGTCATATTTATAGGGCAACAATCACAAAAAAATTAAAAATAAACTGTTGGCGATATAGAAACGATTATAAGATTTTTATAAAAGTGTTAGCTATGCAAAGCGTATTAAAGTATGCTAAAATATGCTGAAATACGGTACCCAATTGCTGTAAAAAATGCTATAAAAATAATGGTAGAGGTAGATGTATAAAAGTTTATAGTAATTTCAACAACTTAAAAATCTGTTACCGATCGAATAGAAAATTTTGTTTAAAAGGTTTTTTTTTCATTAATTCATACTACCGCCCCCCCCCCCTGGAAACCGCTTTCGCATTACTTCAGGGGTTACGGGTGTCCCTTACACACTAAACATTAATGCAACATGCACCCTAAACTTAACTAAGCAAAATGCGGTCGCCCCAGTCGGGATTCGAATTCTCGACCAATCGGCCACATTTCGCTGTGACCTCGAGTGGCAGCGCGTATCCGCACTTCTCCACCGAGGCCCCTTGTTTAAGAGGTTTGAATATTTCTAATAAGCAGCAAAATGTCTATTGATTCACTGCTACGAAACACACAAATTACGATAACTAATACATATTATAAGTTACCGCTTAGATTAATATATACATGAAAAGCATCAGCAGAGAACAACCAAGATATCATCATCAGAAATAAAATCTGTTATACATTGATTAAGAAAAGGTTTAGAAAGGATATCACATCCGTCAAAATATATGCTGGAACAGATGTTTTAACATATTGTTACAAACACAATATCCAAAATTATAATTAAATTATTATTGCTTCATAGCTGTTGTAATGTGATTTCAATTAGTTGCATACACATGTAAGTTTCAAGTAATGACGTCACTTTACTCAGGGAAATTCAAAGTACATTAGAATATTAAATTAGGCAATGTGAAATAAGTAATACGCTTGATAAGTGAAATTGAGTAACAACCAGGCCATTGCTTATGGGTGCAAATGCGAATTTATAAAAGGACACTTAAGATTGAATTAGCAAATAGTAAATAGTGGAATAGTACATAGTGAAGAATTGGCAGTTGGCGGTGGGTGTTTACCTAATAGAAGAAAGTGTTCCCAATAACAAAAAATAATAATGGCGCTGTACCTGTCTGTATTATTGTAAGTGTTTAGTATAATGTTTTAGAATAAGTTGTCATAGTCTTGTAGTACGTAGTAATTAATAAATACAATCACTTGATATAAGGGTAGTTGTTTCTCTGGTGACCCCGGCGATAAGGACAAAGGACCCCTTATCCCTTACAGCCCATAGGCGTAACAATATCACCACCTCCTACTTGGTGTAATAAAATTAGGACTACAAAAAGGACTAAGTAAGGAATACAACAAAAAACCCTATTGGTTAACATAATCGCCTTTTGTTTTACCGCCAGGCGGCTACATTACATACTCGCCTTTGGTTTTACCGCCAGGCAGAATACACGTGCGAGGATGCAAATCTTACAGCGTAACTAATACATGTGTTATAGGTATTGTAACATAATATTTTATTGCTAGGAGGTCAATAAGTTAAGAGGGTTGGCCCGACGCTTGGGTTAGGGTAATTAAATAGGACAGTCGGCATTTCTAATACCGTGAGAAGTTTCAAGTCTTAATTATTGAATAAAATCATTCTTACTTACATAAACTACCTATTTAATAACCTAAATTCCCAAAACCCAATGAGGTTTATTACAACAACAGTATAGGAACAAAGGAGAAGTGCAACACCGACAAATACAAAACTTAATTAAGGAAGCCAGAAGACCATGGTTAAGAGAGGAATGCATATAGATTAGAACCATTAAAAAAACAACAAGATATGTTTAACCTGCATTAAAAAGTGAAAAAAAGCCGCAGGAATATGGGAAAAATGCATAAGATTTATAACGTACGTAGATGACGAAGCTATAATGGACATACAAGATAAGCTAAAAATGAGCAAAGAATATCTAGAGGAATTACTTCAAGATGAAGGAAGAGAAAAATTATATAAGGATCGATGGAACAACTGGATCTACAACTACAAAATAAGATGTAAAAAGGCTACAAACCGAGTAAAAAAATGGGGCCAGTTGAAATAACAGGGGAAATCCTGAAGTTCTTAACAGAAGTTCTAGTAGAACATTTCAATGCTATATACGATAGAGAAAGAATTCAGGATGATTGGCTACTGGTATAAAGTTGAACATAGAATAGTTAGTTTAGTGGTTCACATCTGCTTTACGGGTAATCCAGGGACCTATCTACAAGAAAATACAAGAAAGACTAGGCGCAACGCACCTTGGGTTCAGACAAAGATTTGGTTGTTTAAACCACACTAATGGAAAGTAAATGTTTTAATAACAGTTTATTATACATAAGTACAATATAACAAATTAAACAAACTTAAACGAAATAAAGAATAACAATCACCACCATGAAACTGCAAACACGAGGAAGCACGTCGGAGGAATGCCACTGTTAGATCTTCATGGAGAGATTAGAAAGAAGTGACCCCTCGTGGTGCGGGGGCAGTTTACCCTTCCTTTTTTATAAATGTTGATTCTACCAAACGCAGTGTTGACTGCAGCACTGCGTTCGGTAGAACGCTGGTACTGACCAGCTTTAGGAATCCTTTTGTTCAACATCTGGTAGTTCTGTCGTAGGTTTGTGAAAGTTTCTCAGAAAGCATAGTTATATACAACACCCCCTTGCTAGTGATGACATCACGACCTGGTGGTTGTAGACTGCGGATGCGTTTGGGTTCCCCTAGAACTATCAGTTGAGTCGGACGTTGATGGCGTTGCTTGTTGCGTCATTCTTGACGGAGGCGTCTCAGATGAGGGGTCTCCCTCGTCAGTGGCAATGAACCGGTCGATGGATACTGTTACATTCTTTCCACGGATGTTGGCGACGGAGGTTTTTTTCTCCACGGGATGCCGCACAAAACGTCCATTATATGGGGTTGTAACGGTTTGACTATCGCTTCCTTTCGAATGAAAAAATGCGAACATGATTTTAGGTCCTTTAAAACGAAGATTGTGTGCCATGATGTCGTGCAGGTATAGGTCTCACGGAATGGAAATGTTCTTATAGTCTGGCGACGGTAGTTTTGTCCAAGGTCTGTGAAAGTTTCGCAGAAAGCGTAGCTATAACGGCTTTAGTACAAGAGAAACCATGTTCAGCTTGTTGCTTTGTATACTTTGAAGAAGCGTTTGACGCAGTCCAATTGGAAATCCTACATTCATTAGGTATTGACAATAAATATATATAAATCATTGCGAATCTACATTGGGAACAGAAAGACAATAAGAATAAAAAGCCAAATATTAGAAGAAATTCAAAATGGAAAAGAAGCACGTCAAGAGTTCGTGATATCCCAATTAATGTTTAATATTCGAGTATACCAGAAAACCTCTTCGGAGAATTTTTGGATAAATTTGGAATAATTATCACTGTATTAATAATATACGTTATACGAATGATGCGGTACTGCTAGCAGAAATGGATAAAGGGTTACAAAAATAATTTAACGAGTAGTGAATACCATATCGAAAGGTATGGAATGAAATTTAATATCTCCAAACCAAAAACAACGAATACAAGACCAAACATGCATACAGATATTTAGGTACATGGGACAACGGTACAAAAAATGCACATTAAATGAAAGATGGGACCATTCAATAGAAGTAAAAGTACACCTACCCATTGAGAAAGCAAGAGCAGCATTTAACAAATTCAGAAACATCTTGTGCAATTAGAAATTAAACCTACAGCTCACAATACGAATGCCTAGAATGCCAGTCTGCAGATGCTATGTCTTCTCTATAATTTTGTATGGGGTAGAAGCATAGAGGATCACTGAAGCAACAAAAAAGCGCTTGAACGCCTTCGAACTATGGTGTTACTGAAGGATACTTAAGATCTCCTGGGTTTATTACACAATACATACCGCATTCATGTTTATTTTAGCTCACCAGCAGCATTGAAAATTTAACACATTAAATTCTTGTAAATTGAAATTCTGAAAGGGACAGAAAGCATTGTTGCAATATTTATTCGTATAATTTTCCTCTATTAGGTCCAATTAAAGACCTAAACTATTGGCTAATCTGATAAGAATACCGTCACCCAGTTTCAGATTTAATAAGTGAATTATTAGCAACATACAATGTAAAACCTAATAAATATGAAGCATGGCTGCAAAATAATAGTAAACATTGACTATATCTCTTCTGATGGAAAACAGTGTTAGACAAAATAAGCTTATCCTGCAAAACGTTCATTTTCCAATGGTGTTGAATATGAACCAATAGTTCATTACTATAAATAAAAAAACTATTGTAAACAACTCGTGCTACCTAACTGCTTATAAGAGACAGCTCTTTTAGGGGTTGTCTACAATTATATAAACAAAACTTCCGTATTTGTATAAAACTAAATGGAATGAACTGAATACCAAAATTTCGTGGGACAGAAAGGTCATTTCCTTTTTCTTTTAGAGGTTTATAGGTTACTGCGGTTATTTTAATAGTATTTGAAGAAAGAAATATAAATACAAATATACTAAGCGAATTTAAAGAAGGTTGCATGAAAATATGGTACATATTTTAATTGAAATACTGAAAAAAATGTTTTATTGCAATTTTGTCCAAGGTTGTTGTTAGTCAAAAATGTTCATACCATTTTTTGATCTTTGTAAAATCCTACATAGATTCACAGTTCCATATTGTCAATGACTGAACCATTATATTTGAATAAGTAAGGAATTGGCATGCGTTGCTTGTACCAAACCCATACTCTGGAAAATACCTATTGATAATATTTTTTTTAAACATCTTGACATTGGATTATTATAAACAAGGTAGCTTGTTCATAATTTCCTACTGCAAAGCACTACTGTTTGACTGCCTGTTAAAAAAATTAGGTTGGAAATATTATTCAGAGAATTTGCTTGTCGAGCTACGTTGTAGTTTAATTTTTGTCTTAGACCGAAAATTGAATCTCCCAAAAATATATTTGTTGTATGCATGCAGGCTAACAGAAAAGCATCATAATAATAGCAACTAATATTTTGATTTTGTCTGCAATGTGTCACGAATAACAGCTTCAAATAAGAAGGCCGACACCTAATGTAACACTTTGATTTACATTAACTTCTCCTTAAGTTTTGTTAAAGACAGAATCAACTATTGCAAATGATACAACAAAGCGATTTTAATATTATTAGAGGACTTGTTTTATGCAAATTCATAAACGTTTATAGTATTCTAAATTATTAATTCAGGATATTAATATATTACTTCTTCTTCATTGATTCTTCTTCTAGTAGATATGGCATTTGAGATCTTCTAAATGTATTGTACGGTAACCGATTCTTTAAATACCTCATAGGGTAACCGATGGATTGTTCGAGCCGTTCAATGGCCCCCACAATCACCCGATCTAAGTTTTGACCATATTTCCTGTGGCTTTAGCTGGTCTTTGCTTCAATCTACGCCCACTGGAACGCAAAAATAAATAAAATAAGTATTAGCATTATGGAAGCTACAACAGACGTGCCAGTGAAGAATGAAATTGTCATGTTTACTGCTTTATTTAAGAAAACGGAGGCTACTTCGTACATTCACTTTCACTACTAACAAATGTATATTTTTAGCGTTTTATATCTCGATAGTAAGTTAACAACGTATGTTTATCTGAAGTTATTTATTTATTTTGACCTAGAATAGTACCGAGCAACTTCAGAACACGCAGTGTAGTACTGCCCTTCGTATATACCCAGTTCTTCACTTTCACCCTTAATTATTGTAATCTAACCACAAAAACAACTCAACAACTGTCGCCCAGGTAATTGTACAATTAAATAAATCACAACTTGCAAAATCAGTAAGCTGCATACTAAACGTATTGCTCAAATTGAACATTTCGCGATACAGATATAGGATGTGCAGAAGTAAATTTCATTATTAGGGCCTTTGTTATTCCAAGACACCACTTTTTAAAACTGCTTAACTTCAATATATTTTATCTATATTATGGGAAATGGGAAGGAAAGTTTTAAAATTATTATTTTCAAGTAATATAGTTTTGCCTTCTTGCTATCTTTTGTATAGTTTACAATTGCCTATCTGTAAAAGTAGACACTAATTGTACTTCTAGAAAAATGTAATTTTTTCGTAAAAAAAACTATCAATAGCTTTAAAAATTTGCTTATTTTTTTAGGAATTACCCCTTCTACAATTCCAATGTATTGCATGTATTGTAAGCACCATTCAATTTTCTTTTAATGTTTTATTGCTTGTATTACAAAAGCCAAATAAAATCTATATTAAGTGCTTATTTATGATTGTTTGTTTTTTAGATCACTTTACATTTGGTAACATTACTGTGTAATCTATGCCAGATACGTACTTCACGAAGTTGAAGTGAGACTATACGTTTTTGTGCTAACGCGGTATCAATATGTGCGCAATCGAATAACGCAACCATCCGTTGCTATCTACAACCCATTCCCAAAGTTCAGTATACCAGACTTTGCTTAAACTATGCCAATGCGGTTTGTTATGCACATTGTTAGGGGCTGCATTGCGGTACAAATTACAAGATGTGCAGATTCTCTGATTCACATAAACATTCTCCAGTTCTCTACAAACGGGCAAAGCAAAGACTCGATGCATCTCGGAATTACTCCATAACCCAGCGGAGAAGATAAACCACTCGTTGCAACCAACTTGGAAGCTGAGATATCGCGTTTCCCGTCTAGTCTAATTAAATTGCTCTTGTTATTGCTTTGTGACAACTGATGGCATCTCAACGTACGACCGAGAGCCGCAAGACAGATACGACTGGAGAAATTAAAACCATTGTTTAAACGTTAAAAGGGATTTTTATTTGCCCAATATCGTCAAACTGTAGAAATTTTATCCAGTTCTGTAATACTGTGGCGCAAAGAGTTTGTAATAATAAGAAAGTAATTCGAAATTGAGGCAACGGCGCAACCCTGCTGCTATATTCATTAGAACAAAGCATTTTAATGGAGATTTCAAGTGTTCTCAGCCTGTTTGCGCTTTGATTAGTACAAGAATTACCTTTTCCTTGTTCGGAAATTCCATTAATTCTTAGAATTATCTAGAGAATTCGAATGCCGAGAAGTTATTAGGCAGCCATTAGAGGATTCTAACTTTCGAGTTAAACTTACATGCAATTATTTGATACTAGAATTTAATTTGAATGTTCCTTTTAGAATTTCAGTATAAACTCTATTGATTTTTTTTGAAACATAAAGTATTACTTACAGGCTTTCTAAGAAGAGCTTTATAATGTAGATAGCAGTACTATTGCTACCACTTTAACTGTTATACTGATTTAATATTTTGTATCAAATATGTCTCATAAGTATATCAATACACAAAGTTTCTAAAATTCTGTCAGGCAACGGGTTTTGTCTACTGTGATTATTACTTAAATGTACGCTCAACAAATAAATATTTATTAAAATATACATAACTTCTGTCAGCCAGCTTTAAAGCTGGAAAGAATTATAAAGGTTCGAAGAAAAGGCCGTGCAAGCCGAAAAACAAGGGGCGGTAGTGGCTTAAGAAGGATAGCAACGGCCGTCTACAATAGGCAGTGTTGTAGGGAACTAGGCTTAAGCTTACATAGCTATGGCGTAATAACTAACTAACAGCGTTTCCGAACCTACTAACTGATTGAGATGCGAGTATTCTCAAAGCTGAGGCAAGGTGCGAATTTAGTGTTGCCACATATGTGTTTATATACAGGTAATTTTTCTTTTTAGTATATATTGTACATAAAATCATCTATGTATATTTGCAAAAAGAACCCATCAATTACGACTATTATGTAGGCAACCAACTTTACAGAAAACTAAATTTTTCGAATTTCAACTTTTGTAAGAAAAACAGAAGCATGCTGTGGCCAGAACAATCAAATTAATTCAATTTAAAAAAAAGTACAGTATAGACGAAAAAGTGGAAATTCTAATGTGGTATCAGAATGGTAACCGTTTAAGAACTGTAGGAGGCTTATTTTCACTAAAATATCCAGCAAGACCAATTCCCCTTATTCGAATCATACAAAAATTATACAAATAATTGTTAGAAAATTTAAATCAGATGGATGCGTAATAAATTCTCAAAAATAAGAACTAAAAGTAGTCACGTTTTAACCGAAGAAATGTAATTAAATATTTTGTGCTTCGTTGAAGAAACCCCCATAGTATCATTATGAGAAATAGGTTCACATTTTAATGTTCTAAAACCTCGGTATTTATAACACTAAAAGAATTTAAGTATAAATCCTGTTTTTCTTGAGAATGCTGTGCGTGCCTTTCAACACCGTTTAGGTTATTGTTTAGAAGTTCAAGGTGGCCATTTCGAATACTTGTTGTAACTGATGTTTTTATTTTCATTTCCTTTTTCTGTTATTGGTATTTAATGTTTTACAATAATAATCGTCGTTGTTGTTCCACTCATTTTGATTTACCTATTTATATAAACACCGCATCGAACATAACCTTCATACTAAAATAATTTACAACTAAAGTGACGTTTCTGTATGCTTCTGTTTTCTTAGTTTTCTGTATAGTTCGTTGCCTACATAATAGGCGTCATTGATGTGTTCTTTTTACAAGTTTACATAGACAATTACATGTACAATGTAGATATACTAAAAAGAAAAATTCCCTATATAAAGATGGGCTGGTTTATGTCTCATAAAGTGTCATATCACTCATATGTGTTCACCCTAATGATTACGTATTATCTACTTGTTAATATATGTGGTTTGCAAGCATTGGATCCTATTATGGTTGTTATACAAGATTGGTGTGCCTATGTAAGGAGTCGTTGGAAACAGTAGCGTAGTAAATATGTAAGTAGCCATATTAGTAGATAATGTGTGTGGCATGATTAATCATTATTTACCTAGCAATAATTCGGGAGGTAGTCAGTCGGCGAAGATTGCATCGAATATGTGCCTACGGTGAATTATTATTATTATGACTACAACATGTATGCCAGGAGGGCATCCACTGACTGTTACGTGGGGGTGTGGATACTAATGATACTCTCCCCTTCGCATGATGTGGGGCTGACGAGCACCCCCCCCCCCACGACTTCTGTGAATAACAGAAATTAAGTCCATAGTGTGGATTCCTCTGGAGGATTGGTGCACCAGGAGATATGCGTAACTGTAGTGATTAATCTATGATCACGAATGGCTGCGGCCACAGCAGCTAGTCGGCAGATGAGCATTCGTATCCTGTTCGAATCCCAATCCAGGAGCAGGGGGCTGGAGGACCCCCGATGAGTACAACTGCCTTATATTTATTCACAGATCGGTAAGTCGGTGTTTTATTATCTGGGGCATGTCACCTGCCTGTCGCCGCCATTGAGTTCTGATCGCATCCGTTGTTTGTTTACTCAGGAACTGCATTAATGAAATGCAGAATCGCTGCAACCGTTTTTAAATTTAAAACTCAGTAGTTTTTATTCGTCCCCTACCCCCGTAAGCTCGACACTAAAAATTCAAAGTTTAGTTTAAAAAAAAAATTATAGTATAAAGAAATAACCGCATTGCACGTATTAAAATGACAAATAGGACTACGGCAGAATCCAATAAAAAATTGACGATTTTCTCCACCACAAAAAAAGTAAACTTAAAGATTCCTAAGTTTTTGATGAGATTGGAAAAAACAGTAGATAAGAACTCGGTTGTAAAAGGTTAGTCCGAAAAAGGAAGGGGCCTCGGTGGTCTAGTGCCGGAACGCATTGCCACTCGAGGCCACAGTGAAATGCAGTCAATGCGTTGGGCGATCGCGTCTCAGCTGGGGCGACCGCATTTCGCTTAGTTAGGTTTAGAGTGCATGTTGCATGAATGTTTAGTGTGTAATTTACGCCCGCACCCCCCTGAAGTAATGCGAAAGCGGTTCCGGGGGGGGGCGGTAGTATGAATGAATGAGAAAATAGGTCCGAAAAAGGATTGTATTCATAATGAACTGTTATTAATTTTATTATATGTGTGGTTTATAGGTTTTCCTTTATTGTGTATGGAAACATGTTTTAGTGTAAGTAAAAACAGTAGGGTATGTGCAACGTGCAATCTTTTATATCTGGTCAGTTGTGGTTCCAATTAAAATTTTTATTTAAATGGTAATTTCTTGTTTTTAAATAAGAAGTAAAATCGAACGTAGTCATAGCTAGACCCCCCTAAATCAGATCTACTTCTCAATTTTCTTGAAATATGTCATACTTTCTCCAAGTGCTAAAAGTTTTAGGATACTGATCCCAAGTAATGTATCTAAACATCGGGGACCTGGGTACTGTTTAACGCGGGCTTCGAACTGCCGGAAGTGGCTTGCAATTTTTTTCAGAAGATTTGCTCCTGGAACAATTACCTAGCTTACATCAAAGAATTATTCAAAATTCAAAATTAAAGGGCCAACAGTATATGCACCTTTCTCCTTTGTATGTGAATTAACTGTACTCCTATTTAGTTGTTATTGTTGTACACCATCATCAGTCAACTTTTCGGTAAGGGTTTGCTGCGGAAAAGACAATAGTGTGTTCTTACTTAAGCCATACGTTTTTCATCTTTACAATTATTTAATAAGTATACAAGTGTAGTCCAGTTCCTACAATTATCTACTACCCTACAGTGTAAAATATTTGATTCCGAATATAGAATTTAGCATTTCCAGCCATTAGAGACTTTTTATAGAATTCTTATAGTTTTCGCATACTTCAGTAGATTGTTTGAAAGATATTTAGTTCAAGATCTTGAATAACTCGGGGGCATAAGCTGGCTCGTAACAGTATTCTTCTTTTTCCGATCTGTTAATTACCTACAATGTAGTAAGTTGTGTAGGCCATCTATGCACTGCACATATGCCGAACAGGAACTTAACCCGTCGCACAGGCAAGAGAAGTTCCACTACATCGTTAACGATTCTCAAAACTGCTCGTATGATAACCAAGACCGGCGGCTTTACGTGCCCTCTGAAGCACAACCGGTTGCATATACCTCTATATTAGTTCCCACATTTGAGTGCTACTAACCAACGCGGATTGTTCTGTACCAGTTGACTAGCATTCGCAGTGCTCTGCAATGCAACCGACACAATCTTCACTAGATTCTTTGCAAGATATTTCAAGATGTTCAATAATATTAGTGGTGCATAAACCAGGTTGAAGTGTCTAGCTATCAGTACATTGGAGTGTCTCTTACATATCACAAACAAAAATATCAGCATAAAATCTAGATAACAAATAAAGTCTTTCCCACCACTTAACATACAATTGCAGAAGGCAGAAACCGAGAAATAATTCGTAAACGTTAGTATATTTTTAATAAGTTGCAAGTGATCAGCTGTAAAATCTTAAGGTAATGTGTGGTTAGTATTCGTGCTTTATTGTTTCTAAAATCTATTTTTGGTTGTAATAAATTATCATTTACATTTAGCATATTATCAAGCAAATATATTTCAATATGAAGACAACTGTATAGGATGCGCACTGTTCATTTTCTTAAATTTATACAGCTGTTGTACTTCAAATCATTCTATTTAGATTGTATTTTTTTTTATATATCAAGCAAATACTCCAGTGTATGATAGCTTGACCGCCTTACGCCAACCGATGCAATTTTGATTAGTCAACATCTTCAAGATAATTTCAGCAAATCCATCGCGTTCGTCAACCGGTTAATACACTTACTTTTAGCAGGAGTGAATAAATTTAAGAAGCTTATATGAAGATACTAATCCCTGCATATGTGATTAAAAAACTTTCAAATTACGGAGGGATTTGAAAATTTTTGCATAGCTGAAATTGACCTATAAATACATGCCAATTTAAACAACTGCCAAATTAAAATAATTTATTCAGCTGTCAAAATCCGTTTGATATGGTTGTTATGATTTGTTTGTTGTTCTTGTCTAAATAAGTGTTTATTTTAATTTTATTTGCAAATAGTTTTTACTTTAGAGTAAACATCATTCATGGTAGAGTGTTATTTTCCGACTGCTCAAATAATTACTGGTGAGTGGATTTCCAGGAGGTGTGTTTCAATATCAAGAATTATATAATCAACTAACCTACTCGGTAAGGTCAATTCGTGAAACCGGTAGTGCTGCTAGAAAAAACGCATGAAGGCCTAAACACGAACCGATGAAATTGTTGCAATTTAAGAGAAATAATCACTAATGCCCCCTCAACTTCCTACCGTGTCTTATTACAAGTTGACTTTTCATACGGAACTTGCAGAACATTTCAAAAGAAGAGTTACATATGTTTCCATATCGAATGAATGTCGTGTACGATTTTGCACAAAGACGACAATACAGCCACTGGGTTTTAAACAATATCACTCCTACTACTTGCAAAACAAGCGTGTATAGTGATGATTCCCAAGCCAGGCAAACAACATGTTAACCCAGCCAACTATCGACCTAACGGTTTACTGTCTTCAATATCTAAACTTTTTGAACGACCCATACATATTCGTTTAAATAAGTTCCTGGAAGATAACTTCTCACTCTACCACACATCAATTATTGAGACTTACTGAAAGGATCGAAGGATTTGAAAATGAAAAGCACACACTCATAGCATTTATAGACGTGGTGCAGGCTACAAAATGATGCAATTGAACGTTCATTCGTATTTACTGTGCATAATATGATTTATAGAAGAACCAATAAGGTAAGAGTAAGCTTATATTCTCCTTTAACCAACCGTATACAAGCAGGCGTCCCACAAGGTTCACTACTAGGTCCTACGTTGTTTAATATATTTATGTATGACATTCCTACAACACCTAGAGTGGGCCTAGCTATGTATGCAACGGATACGGCGATTCTCACGCAAGATACATCAACAGTTCAGCTAACAAACTTCAGGAAAGTAGGTATTGGTCAAATAAACAAGTGGTTTAACAAACGGTGCATAAATATGAATGCAGATAAATGTGAAACAAAGATCTTCACGATACAGCAACGCATGATCCATCTAACGTAGTTATAAACAGCATCCCAATACCGTGAAACAGAAAAGACAGTGCGGTGAGATATCTTGCAGTGCACTTAGACAGAAGACTAACTTGGGATGTGCACATAAATAAAAAGTTATTTGAAGCATAGGCGGGGCTGTGTATGTTATATCCAATATTAAACAAAAAATCCCGTTTCAAAATAAAACGTGGTACGCTAATGTATGTCTGGAGTCCTACTTCTAAAACGGAAGTATATCAGAACAAATTGTTACGCATCATAGCAAATGCTGAATGATTTATAAGAAACTCTCAATTGCACAGGGAAACGGATATACCTACAGTTCAACGATATATAACCAAAATGGCCAAATCGCTTTATAATAATATTGATCAGTGCGAAGGTATAATATACAGTAGATACATTTTAATATAGGTAAAAGGTCGCTGCACACCTGACTGAAATGAAAACTGCCTCTTAACCATTGATAGTGACTAAAATTATCTAATCACCAGATTTAGTAAATGATTATCAATACAAGCAAGGTGAGGAAGAAGAAGAAAATGTGGTAGGAAAATACGGTCTGGGAAAGAGAAATAATAGAGGAGAAAGACTGATTGGGTTCTGCATGCAACATAAATTAATTGCAACTAATACAATATTCAAAGATCATGTCCGAAGGCGCTATACTTGGAAAATGCCAGCAGACATAGTAAGATACCAAATAGACTACATATTAGTCAAGCAAACGTTCAGAAACCAAGTTAAAGACAGTAGAAGCTATCCAGAACCCGACATAGACAGTGACCACAATGTGGTTGTGATGAAATACCACATCAAGCTAAAAAATATAAAGAAAAAGGAGAAACAGAAACGGAACATAAAAGCTTTGAAGGAAGACACAAAGGTACTACAAAAATTTCAAGACAAAGTAGTAAACGCAACTAAAATAGAACCCCCAAGCAATAGTAACGACATGTGGATGAATATAAAACAAGGTATTACATCTGGATAAAATGAAGTACTTACTAGGAAATAATAATCAACAAAACAGAAAACCATAGATAACCGAAGAAGTAATACAACTCATTGAAGAGAGACGAAAATATAAAAATAACAACACAGAAGAAGGAAAACAAGAGTATAGAAGACTATGAAATAAAGTAAACAAAGAACGTAGAAGAGCAAAAGAAGAGTACGTACTAAATATCTGTAAGGAAATACAAGAGGAATTAAGTGTAGGAAAGAGTGATAAAGCATACAGGAAAATTAAGGAACAGTTGGGAACACGGAATGTAACATGTCTCGGAATAGAAAACAAAATAGGGGTAGTCCTAACAGAAGATAAAGCCATTGCTGACAGATGGAAAGGATATATAGAGGACCTATACAGAGATGAACCGCCCAATGAGCTCCTAATGAATGAAGCACTAATAAACGATGAAGACAAAGGACCACAAACAATAAAAGCGGAGTTTGACAAGGTCGTAAAGAACTAGCGAATAATAAAGCCCCTGGTATCGACAAAATACCTGCAGAAGTTATCAAATGCCTAAATCATGATAAACTACTCTTAATGTTTGACCTCACTAAAACGATTTATGAAACTGGGAACATCCCTGAAGATTTTACCAAGAGTATAATAGTTACCATACCGAAAAGGCCTGGAAGTCTTAAATGCGAAGAGCATACAACGATAAGCCTTATACCACACGTTTTAAAAATACTAACGAAGATAATTTATCGAAGAATCGAGACTCAAATTGACAATAGACTAACAGAAGACCAGTCAGGGTTTTGTAAAAACACAGGGACAAGGGAAGCAATTCTAGCAATAAGATTAATTATTGAAAATGTATCGAAAAGAACCAAAAAGTTTATATCGCCTTTATTGATGCAGAAAAGGCTTTTGACAACGTGAAATGGAACAAGCTGTTTAAAATTCTGAAAGAGACTGGTATCGTCTATCGACTAAGGATATACGCATATTTACAATCTCTATACAAAGCAAAAAGGAGTAATATCGGTTAATAACGAAGAAAGATAAATACAGATAAAAAAGGGCATAAGACAAGGATGTGCGTTGTCCTCCCTCCTTTTCAATCTGTACATCCAGAAGGCAATTGATGAGGTCAATGATTCATGTAACTCAGGAATTAATATAGGTACATGGGGAAAAAATTAAAATGTTACGTTTCGCCGACGATATAGCCGTACTCTCCAACAGCAAAGAGGAAATAGAAAAAACAATTAATATCATGGAAAAGATAATGAAAAGAAATATAAACTAAAATTTAATAGGAAGAAGACTAAAATTATGATATGTACAAGATCAACACAAAACCAAGACTGAAATAAGAATTGATGGGGAAAAATTAATTGAGGTGAACGAATATGTACAGCTGGGCAGCATCATTACAAGAGCTGCAAGAAGCAAAAGAGAGATAAATCACCGAATTTTACAAGCTAAAAGAGCATTCATAAATAAAAGAATTCTTCCAACTTGCAAAAATATCTCGTTACACGTAAAAAAGACATTTATACCTACTTTTGTTTGGAGTATCGCTTTGTATGGATGCGAATCGTGGACCATTAACATACAAGAAAAAAGGAAGTTTGAAGCCTTTGAACAATGGTGCTACAGAAGGATGTTGAAAATTAGTTGGACGGATAGAGTTACTAATGAGTAATGACGAATTACTGGAAAGGGCTGAAGAAAGAAAACGATGTGGAAACAGATACAGAAAAGACGAGACCACCTAATTGGACATATTCTTCGCCGGGAAGGAATTCTGAAAACAATCGTAGAAGAGAAGATAGACGGAAAGAGAACTAGGGGACGTCCACGCAATCGATATATTAAACAAATTATGGATAACGTGGGCGCGCGTAAGTATGAAGAAATGGAGAGAAAACCTGAGGGAAGACAAGATTGGAAACATGCGTCAAACCAGTCAAGAGACTGAAGACCTAGAGAGGGACAAGCAAGGTGTATACATATTGGAATAGTGAAATACCGTTAAAAACAATAAGTTAACCTAGTCATGAATAGCACTATGTCCTCAGCTGGCAATAACATGTGAAAGAAACAATATAAATAAGGATGATTTATTTTACAAAACTTTCTTTTCGGACGAGAACGGTTCCAACAACTGAATACGTCAATTCCCAAAATATGAGAATGTGGAGCCCATATTTTCACTGAAACTTCACTACATTTACAAAAAGTTGGAGTTTGGATAGTCCTTAGTAGAATTAGTAGGATTGGTTGGACCAACTTTTTTTAATGGTACATTGTTAGTAGCCAAGTGTTCAGAAGAAAGTCTGCTCCTATTCATAAATCAATCGCACGATCACGAGTTGGGGTATGGCAATTTCCAACTGGACAGTGCAACGGCCGATGCAGCGTAAGATACTTTAAACCACCTTAGTAACTTTTTTTGAAGATCGAGTAATTATCAGAAATGCTATTAACATACGACCTATAAGATCGTGCGATTTAACACATGTAGATTGTTTTGTATGGCCCCACCTGAAAAATTCAGTTTTCAAAACTCCGATTTACGATTTAGATGCACTTACCCAACGAATTATAAAATAATGTGAGGAAATTAACGACCCTCCATAGATTTTACAAAATGTTAGTAGCGGTGTAAGAAAAAGGGTCCGAAGTTATCTTGGGAAAGATGGAGGTCATTTCCAACACACTCTATAAGCCTCCAACACTCTACTACTTTTAAAATACTTAAATGAATGTTCTCATTAATGTACCTCTTAAAATGAGTTTTATCGCAACTAGATACGCTTTGAGGTTAAGTTCACTTTGCTTATGTTTATATTCAAAGGAATAACGAGAAGGTACCGCCGGTATGTAACATGACAGCTACGACATGCACTGTATCACTAATAGTCAACTTTAATATTAAAACTTATTGATCGTTCGTTGTTATGCAATCATTAAAAAAGAGTATATATACTGTAGGAACTACACTATACTTTGACAACTATTATACAATTATTATAGTATGTCTTAGAAACTGTATAGATTAATCAAACAAACACAGCCAACCTAATCGAAAACTATGATCGTGTTGTGTACAATTGTGGCTATATTGTTAAATAATATACACCTACAAAGAATTTCAGGAAATATGTAATTATTTACTTTCCTCTAATTCAAAAAGAACGTGCAATTTTGATAATCCTCCTTTTTGCTTAGAAAACACCACAACTTGAAGAAAATTCATTTAAAAAAGATTTATTGTATCTTCCCGTCGGAATTTAGAAAACAAGACAAAAACATTATCTGTACCTGTGAATCGCATTATCCTGCGGACAATTTTACTAGCGAGCGCAGCTTCCGCGCTATTTATACAGCTTTCCGTTCTTCTCGAGCCGTAAAATTAAGTCCCTTTTTCATGAAACGCAATGCTGCGGAGTTATTTAGAAATTAAATACCAAATCCAAAATAAAGCTAGTTTAATCCTAAACGTAATAAACCGGAGGCATTCATTATTCAGACACGTTAAATAATTCACGTTAAGTCTGATTCTCGTAATAGAATTCCTGATTAGGTTCTATATTCTGCTGTACGGAGGTTTCAGGTTCTTTGCGGCTAAACGAGAACACCGTGCTCGTTTTTTTAACATGTAATTTGATTTTTTACGGAATTTCAATGGTTTCTTCTTCGTAAGAACAATAGCACAAATTACACTCCTAACAAGGAGTTCCAGTGAGAAATGGAGGCATCCGTATTTGAGACCACACACAAACAGTCTGAAGGAAAATGCTTGTTTCCTGAAATTAATTCTAGCTGGGAATTAAAGTTTTGAATTGCTGTACGGATTTTTAAATAAATCGAAAACTCATTACGGCTTCATTATATTTGCAGAATAAAGTTCTGAAGGATTGCATACTACATGATGTTTGTTGTGCCGGCTTTTAGATGTTGCGCCAAGCTATATATTATTAAGCATTTGCCGCAGAATTTCAATATAATAGTCGACTTTGTCATTATGTTTTGGATTTACTGTTATTAAACTATTGTCATAGAAAGTCGCCTGGGCAAGAACTAAATTCACTTCTAAAATTTTAGATAATCGCCTGATTTTTAGTTTATATCTATACGCAGCTAGTTTATGGTTAAACATCCCATATTCAGAATACGGAAAAATTTCTTTTAAAACTTGTTTTAAAATTTGAGAAATTGCAGCAGCCAGATAATATAGGTATCTAAAACAACTTCGCTAGACAGGACTCCCTTAGAAACTGTACAGCTACATTTTTATATTTGTAGTATTTTCTGTAATTATATAATCTGCTACTGTCTTTTTCGGGGTTTGGGGCCGTCTACCTGAACTCTAGCAAACCAACTACAGCCAATGTAAAAGGCAATACGTTTAATATACGGTCAAATATAATGATACAGAGTCTTATGAGTATTCTGTGTTATTAACTTTTTCGTGTATCATAGAACTTGGGTGATTTTAAGATGATTTTGCACCGGTACAGCAATTTTATAACTTTAGTTTTCATTATATACTATCTGCTACTTTAAAAAACTGTATATGGAAAGGTCGTCTATTAAGGTAGCTGCTTTGGTTATACAAAATGATGGTTGTAGCTTATTTTGGTCCAGTTTACTATTCCCTTAATAAATACTCCTATATTAAATATGGTATTTTCTGTATGTAGACTCACGTTACATCTGCAGCAGTGCTTCAAAGATACTGCACATTTTTACCTGTTAAATATCTGTGGTGGATGAGTTGTTTCCAGATTATAAAAAAGAGTCTGCAAAGTTGTCGTTGCTTCAGTGATAACTTGAATGAATAAAGACATATCAAATATGGCCTTCTCCTAAATGCAGTAAGATTTCATCTCAGAGGATATGTGAATTCTCAAAATACAGATATTAGTCTGTAAATAATCTACATGCGTTTAGGGGCACGCCTTTACACCTTATCCAATTAGGTATTTGTACGGTAACTACAAAAAAACTAATAAGAGCCCATAAATGTTAAAGACAATAATAAATAAATTATAAATTTCTTATGTTCATTTGATTTTGCCACTTCATCTGAATTAAAGTCATATTTTAATTGCCGCTTCATAGGAATCAAAATTCTATTTTAATTGCCATTCTTATGTTGATTACAGTTTTCGTTATTTTTTCTTAAGTTTAAGTTATGGGAGGCCAATTTCGCAAAAGCCTTTGAAAGTTTCCCCTTGTAGGCTGAAATTTCCGATTAATGTTTTATCTGCGTCTGACCCTGGACGCTTTCTACGAATTTACGTGAAAATAGTTTCAAAATTATTTCACCATATTTCGCAATATGGTGTAATCTTTTGGGGCAATGCAGGTTCGCGTTGCGTTTAATTCTTCAGTTGGCCTTCCACCTTCGCTCGACCTCGGTCACCCGATTCCATCTACGGGGGCCGTTAATAAAATTAAGTGAAATTGAGTGGGCGCTAGACTTTGGGAACAGGCAGACGTATTTTCTAATAGCGGGATTCTTCGCAGCTCGTCTGCTAAATGAGTTATCGTTTTTCGTATTTTTGCCATAGGCAAAAGAATCTCGACTGAGTCGAACTTAACATCTCATTCTCCGTCGCTGGCGATAAGAGCCGTAATCAACTACTGCAGGGGCGGCTTGGGTTTTCGATGGGCGTACAACGCGTGAATTTCGTAACGCTGTTTTCACCGTGGGGTGAACAGAAGTACCGACAAGTGTCGGATTTAAAAGAAACAGGCTGGAATTTTAACTCTGGAAAGGCAATTCATTGCGAATTTGCCGATCGCCTTTGGCGGATTATTGTCGAGCCCATTTCTTGTTCCTGTACATGTGCCGTGGCTGCGACGAACAAGGGAGGACGTAGCAGCAAATATTTCATTCCAAAGTTTCTCGAAGAACATCGTCTACCTTTTTTTTCCCCGGACCTGAAAACACCCCAGACTGTGCCTGCAAATTTTTCTTGCATCTTGAAAACACCCCAAAATTATGCCTGCCTTTCTCTACTCCATTCACCGAAAGTCAAGTAAAATAACCAGTTTTTGTGTTGTGAAAAAAACCTTTTACGCGTTTCAAAATTCAACTGATTGAACCCTTTTTTTTAATGCGACAGAAAGCGATCTTCAGTCGTCAATTGTCATTTTCTTTTCTTGTACTGTAAAAAGTAATTATATATTGTATTAATCTTGTAAACTCAGACGCCACTGGCCACATATATTTGTTTGAAGAATTTAAATGCCGATGCCGTAAGCCAGGGGCGGCGAGCCTCTTGAACGTTCAATTAACCGTTTGTAGTATTGAGCTATAATATCACCATTTGCTGTCAATTTTGTATTGTCATTTATTTCCAATAGTTTAATTATATGTGTTTTAAAATTTATTCCACCTTTTATTGTTGTATATTTTTTATTTGTGTGTGCATGAACTTTGCAAGCTTTATAAACAGAAGGGAGATGCAATAAAGGTGAGTCCTATTCCCGTAAGCTGCTGGCTTCTCGGCCTTCCACGAGAACCTACAATCAGCTGTGATTTGGAAGGTGGCGCTCGTTAATTTCCGACATAGTATGTACACAACTAGGAAGATTTACTCCCGTAAGCGGTTTCCGTGAACCTCCCCTACTCCTCTGAGCTAAGCTGTAGGCCTTCTTCCACCTATCCTGTTGCGGGTAGACGAAAAAGCTCGTTTGGCCCGTAACAAATTATGTATAAGACATCTTTGCCGGGAGGCCCGAAAGCAGTTCCGTACTTTGCTGCTAATTTAATCCTGTTGGGTGTAGGGTGTGTGTGCCGTGGTGTACTAAACCCAGGAGGACCAACAGTTGAAGGTACTCGTCGAGGTACCAGGATAGCAGCTTGTCAGAGGCGTGGCTGAGGCTGCGTCCGGATATTATACTTTTCCTACGCATACTATTTTTCTCTGATCAGAAATAAATTTTGTATTACATTTTATTTACAAGCGTCAGATAATTCTTACTACTTAGTTCAGAAAATAACGCATACGGATGCCCAGTAAACATATTTGAACTAACTTATAATTCGACGTATATTGGGGTTGGTATTAAGCCAATTTAGAAGCACAAAATAATTATTATAGGAAAGCCATGTACTGTTACGGGGAAAAATAAAATTGGAGTAACCCGAAAATGGTGCATGTGTTTGTTAACCTCAACGTTGACAGCAGACCAGATAGATATGTTAACTTTCTGGCCTAGGTCGCTTTTTCGTCCGCTCAAACGTGTTTGTCTAGCGGTGATTATAACATGTAGCAATCATTCCCTTTTAGGAGCGAAGACACGCTAGAACAGTAGCATTTTAACTCGATCAGAGAGCAACGTTCTTATAAATTTAGTTTTAATTAGTTAATTTACAAAGTATATTATGTTCTGTCGTTTTCATCTTTTATTAACGTTGTTTTATGCATGGGAGCGGTAAAAATTATTTGTTTTATACCGGCATTCAAAATTATTTTAACTGATTTCTTCTATTTTGCTACACTTACTTTAGATTTCATGTAAATAATTGATTTAAAAAATACTTTTCCTTGGATATGTATATGTCCGTATATGTAGATGTATGTATTAGTCAATAACTCTGAAACACCTAGTCTCCTTATAATGGAATTTGGGGTTATTAAATTAAACCAGCGATATGGCGTTGAACAGATCACCCAAAGTGAAAGCGAAACACGTGTTCTTGTTAGTATTTCTTTTATAGAAGCTAATCCACCGTCTGAAACTAGTGACGTTAGAAAGAATAATATAAATGTAATATTGACTCTAAAAGGTCTGTACAAAACGCTACCGCATATTCCTGCGGCCCAAATAAGGCGAATTCATTCAACTTACCTAAATACAAAACTGTACGGTTACGGAGTTACAGCCATCGAAAATGAGACTTGTCCAAAAACTTTCCTGCATATAATTATGGTAATAGGTGGATCAACGTTTTGAAATTTTTTGTGCATACAATCATCAAGGTTGCAGGCTAGAGCCTAGTTTCCTTTTAATAAGTACACCAGAGGCGTCTCAAGTGGTACGATCAGGTAATGCTTTCTACAATATCTTTTACGTTAATTACGTACGGATTACGGATTACGTTACGGATAATTGAAAGTTAGTCTTAGTCGTAATTGTAATTGTAGTTGTAATTGATTGACTGTTTGTCAAATTCCCTAACCTTGAAATTAGAGAAGGTACAATTTTCTGTAAATTACAAGTTGTGTTCAATTGAAACATATCTTTGCTTTATAAACAATTTATTCAACAATTTAATTACAACTAATTACCATCACAGTTAAGGCACCTATCCCATTGTTTTACTAACCGACGTATACCCTGCTCATATAATTCTTGTGGATGCTGATTGAAGAAGTCAGACACAAAATGGCGACCTTTTAACGCCTTTTTCAGCCGTCCAAAAGTATGGAAATCACAAGGCGATAGATCCGGGTTATAGGGTAAATGCTCTAAAACGCTACAAGTCTTTCGTTGAACATTTTCTTTTACCACATTAGCATTATGAGGCCTAGGATTGTCGTACAGCAAAACGATCCCACGCATAAGTTTTCCTGGACGCTTCTGTCGTATGAAGCTTTTTCAATGTTTCAATTAACAGATATGCATTGACATTTACTTAAACTGTATCAACAAAGGTTGATTGGTTGGTTGGTTAAAAACATGTTAGCATCATCTTGCCTGCAGAAGGTTGTGCTTTAAACTTCTTCGGTGGTGGTGAACTTGAATGTTCCCACTGCATCGACGATAACTTACTGGATGGCTTGTAATAATGGCACCAAGTTTTGCCATCAGCAACTATTGACAGAAGAAAGTCATCACTATTTTACTTATAGTCTTTAAGGGGTTGCACAGATACGTCCATTCGCAAGAATGTTTGTTCATTAGACAAGAGATGAGGAATCCATTGGGAAGAAACTTTGCTGTAACGCAGATTACGAACAATGCTATGGACAGATCTTACACTCGCACCAATTTCTGACATTTTTCTAATTGGAATGCGACGATTTTCTCTAATTTTCTCACACAAGCCATATTGCTTTCTGTTAATGCAGTACATCGTACACCTGGTCGCTGCTCATCCATAATCTTTTCTTTTCGATTCTTATTCTTAAATTTTCGGCACCATTCCTTCACAGTTCCGTACGCAATACATGCATTTCCACAAAGTGCTTGCATTCGCGTATGAATCTGCAATGGATGTACACACTCAGTGCATAAAATTGTTGGACCGCACTCTGATCAACCTTGGACGGATCTTCCACAACAAACGCCATTTCAAAATCGAAGTTTTAAAAGTCAGTATCAAAATCAACCGCCAGAAACTTATTAATGTGTTGCATACAAACACTACTAACATCGTAAATATGTTTCTAAAAATATAAATTATAAATAAATAATTATTAAGTACGGACGTAGTCTAGGATAAATGTGTAAATTAAGGTAGAACATTTAAAATTGATGCTTATAAATTTTTCAGTTTTTGTTATGTAGGAAGTACAGTATTTCAAAACTAGTCGACATACTGGATCCTTTACAGAGGAAAACAGTTCAATCAGTGTACAATATAATATTATTTTGAATAATGTGACATTTCAAAAAGATTTTATAGTTGAATATTAATATTGGCACGTGATGGTAAAGCTTAAAGAGAAGCTCAGAACTATAACTTTAAATACCAGGAACATGAAATGCAAATAGATGTAAAACATTCAAAATGTATAAAGTTTTTTAAGTAAGAAAAAGGTTTTTGACCTTAATAAAAAGAAGCGTGGGCTGTCTAGACAGAAAAATTTATGGGTAAGATCGTGATTGACGGGGGTGTAGGGAGAAAGTTAACTGTTTTGAATATGAAACGGGAGCAACAACTTTGTTGCTAAACCTACATCAGCTACGGACGTTTAGATATTTATGTTAAGGATTTCTGAGAGATAGTCTCTTTTATTCGAAATTTCTCTTGTAAATAAAATAAATCACTGTAGTGTAATATTCCATCAGATTCGCTACATCTTTTTATATTTTCAGAAGAGTAAAGATCCCAAAATTATGTTTAGTGTCAATTTGTTTGCCTGTAGGAGCCTTAAAAGAGTATTTCTTTACAAGCATTGAGAGTGAAAACGGATGTATCTTCTGAGTAGCGCGAAAAGATACAATATGCTGCATATGTGCGAGGATTTACTTCTTTACCTTTCAAATACGTAAATGCTGGTTTTCATAAAATATTATTTAAATGAGTTGTTAAATGTATTTTATACTTTACATATCTGCAAATAAACGTTGAGGTAACGGAAACAAACATTTTGTTTTTCTTATTGCGGTGTAAAAAACAGACAAGACTTTCTAACCCACTTACTAAATAATAGTTACAAGTCTACCAGAATTCCAAAATAAACGTTTTCCCAAATCCAAAAATCATTTCCTGAGTGAGCCAAAATATCTTGATATAGCCCATCAGTACATTATTTAAGTCTTCTTACATTCAGAATGCGAATTATTTATTTCTTCTTTATTCAGCCCTCCACTGTACATCCTTGGACCTCCGCCAATTCATGCTAATGTTTTCGATTTTGAGCAGTGCATCCATCCCATGCCAGCAACTTTTTTCAGCTCGTCACCCCATCTCATTTGAGGTGTTCCACGAGTTCTTTTGCCCAGGTATTGCCTCCACTGAGGTAGTATTTCGTTCCATCTTTCATCACCTTGCGTTGTAGTCGCAAAGTTTTACTTTAGTCTAGCCACGCGATCAGCTACACACTTTACTTTCGTTTTTAGTCGAATCGAGATGTCGGTCTTCTCCGTCATTTAAACTAATACTCAACATAGATCTCTCCATTGCTCTCTGTAGCTTGATGATTTTATCCGCATTTGCTTTTGTCATATTCATGTTTAGGAGGCATAGGTTAATAGTGGTAGCACACACATGAATTATCTACAATGTGTTATTTTAGAATTTATTTTTGTTATCCACCCTATAAAAAATTTAACGAAATATGCCACCACTAACTATAGATTCGTACATACTGGGAAAGGAACAGTTGCTAATAAGATGAAATTACAAATAATTTGGCAAACCTAAGAAAGCAAGAAAATAAACATAAATCAACAACAACAACAAAATGTGAAAAACCCTCAACCAAACCTTCAGCGTTAAATCTACCCATCCTGGCGGCTATTTATAGAAGAACATAAATACGAAGGAAACAGAACTCACCAAAACACCAAGTACCTCCAATCCGGAAGATGAGAGTAATAACAATGAGAACATGACATTTACCCAATACATATAAAACAGTATCAAGTATTATCTACAGCATCTACACAAACACAGTTGCATAATTCATATGAAATACTTTATAATCTAAATTATGATTAATATATAGTGCACTAGTCCAAGAAGTAATTACTTGAAAGTCAAACAACAAAAACGTATTTGTGAAACAGCTAGAGATCATGCACTAAATAAACAAATATAGGCTTTGGTACCATTATAAGATTCATATTTTTTTGATTTATTCAAAGATTTGCGAGTATAAGCCGTATAATCCAAAATTGACCAAGTTATACAGATTCGTCAATACATTGCATGTTACTGTCAAACAGCTTGGAAAACTTTTCCTCTACAGAATTATCTCTGTCCTAGAAACAAACCACTGGATTGACACCCTAGCACTGATTCGACAATAAGGAAAAACATTCAAGTATAGAATTAGAGAGTGTGTGGTGGTAGCTCAGTTGGTAGAGCGTCGTTTTCTAAGTAAAACGTTGATTCGGACTTGGGTGTGAAACCTAAGCAATACTATGCACATTTATAAAAAATCTTTATCTGCAGCCCACCAAATACAATTTCCCAATCCGGCTTGCAACCGTGGGATTTTAATACTAAAAACCTTCTCTGGAATTTCTGTCGTTCGGATTCGACGTTAAACTGTAAGTGCCCCGTGTTTCTACCTTAGCGCTGAGGAGAAATACGTGAGAAAGAAGAGGCGCTTGCCCAGCAGTGCTGGGACTAGAACGTCACCCGAAAGACACTGTAAGTATGCTTCTTCGAAGAAAGAGGCTACTGCTCTTCCATCGTCCTTGGTATTAGTGAGGCTTTTCATAAAGTGTGGCATAAAGGAGAACTTACATTCCTATAATATGTAGTTTTATAGTTAACAAAGGTTATTTTCAATTAAAATTAAATACTTCTTCTACTTCTTCTTCTTTCATTTAAGAAGGATTTTGATCCTGTTTTTTTCAATGCTAAGCCTCTTCAGATGTAGATGTCCAACATTCTTTGTAACGTTTTGTTGGTGCTCTTCGAAATCTTTTACCGACGGGTTTTCCTTGTTTTGCTTTTTTTGTTTACTATCATCCATCCTATCAATGTATTTGTTCCAATATTTTCTTCGTCATCTTATGTATTTCTCTACGTCTACTTTGCATCTTCCTCTTATGTCCCCGTTTCTAATTCTGTCTGTAGGCGTTTTTGCCTGTATCATTCTTTCATTAGGAAGGCTTTTATCCTACTTTATTCAATACTAAGCCTCTTCAGATGTATATGTCCTACATTCTTCCTAACGTTTTGCTGGTCCTCCTCGAGATCTTTTACCGACCGGTTTTCCTTCTTTTGCTTTTTTTTTGTTAGTTTGCTATCATCCATCCTATCAACGTATTTGTTCCAATATTTCCTTCGTCATCTTATGTATTTCTCTACATCTACTTTGCATCTTCCTCTTATATCCCCGTTTCTAATTCTGTCTGTAGGCGTTTTTCCCTGTATCATTTTCGTTATCCCCATCTTCACAGTTCTTATTATTTGCATCGTCTTTGCTGTATCTAGCCTGGTTTCTGCCGCATATTTCATAACTGGTGTGACTGCCGTTCTATATATTCGCTTTTTACTTTCGGCGTTCATGTATTTATTTCTCCATATAAGATTATTCAGACTTCCTGCCATTCGTGCCGCATTTATGGTTTGCCTTCGTACCTCTTTCTCCAAGTTTCCGTCACTAGATATTTCGGGACCTAGATATTGAAAGCTCAGCACTTGTTCTATTTTGTTTCCGTCTAGTTCCAATTTGCATCTCTGAGGTTCTCTTGATGTTGACATGCATTTAATTTTATTGGTGTTAATAACCATAGTAATTTCCTCTGCGGTTTGGTTAAATCGGTGTAAAACTCTGTAGATCATCTTCGCTGTCTGAAAGTAGGACGGCGTCGTCAAAGGCGGTTCCCATCTTATATCCGAATTCCTTTGACAGGTCGACTATTACTGTTTCCATAATTAACAGGAAAAGAATAGTAGAGTCTCCTTGTCATATTCTGGCGCTGATAGTAATTTCTTTGGTAATGAAATACGATTGCTAGAGGGAAGAGCAATGTATCCATTTATTTAATTATTATGCCTCAACCGTCTCTTCTTCAATTCAGTATAACGTCTACAACGTATTAGTATGATACCATAACACTGATTTTAAATAGCCATTCGTTAGTAGCAGTGCAACTTCGTCAAGCAAATGTAAACCAAGTTTAAGATTAGTTTAAAAACTTGTACATCACAGAGTGAACGGGAGAATAGGGCATCCGGGAACCGACAAACTGTTCAATTTATATAGCATTGGAACAAACCAATATATGCAATACTGGATGTTATGATAATGATGAAATATAGCAGTATCTCCTCAAGTAAATGTATGACTAGACAGCCACCACACAAACAATTAGCTCTAGGTAGTTTGGCATGCACCTTGATGAAGGATATATCTTTAAACTTTCCGTATAATATAAAATCCTAAGAGCAGATTCAAAAAATATCAATATCTATTAGGACTAAAGTCTCAACTTTGATCTACAGCAAACTGTAACATAATAATAGTCTTATGAGACACAGTTATGTGATACAGCATCAAACTCAAAGTAATGAAATTCGTGACGATCTATCTGCAAGTATCCTTGATGAACGAAGAAGTGCCAAGTGTTTAGTGGATCTACTAAAACGACATCCAGTTCTTTTATATAAAAGTAACTTGCTACTAGCGAGTGCATAGATCAAAAATATACAACCCATAATACCTACTTTAACGTTACTAATTTATTGGCTAACGTAATAGACATTCAAGTATTCTATAAGTTCCTATGAAAGCTGTTAATGGTATCTACTTCTACGCATAAAATTTCCTATTTTTATAATATTTTCACTAATAATATTTGCAGCATATTTAAATTTATTACAGAGCAGGAAGATCAGTAAAGTCCTTAACCTCAAAAGTTTATAAATATCCTTTATAGGTATATTACTTAAAAATCTAATCAACTATCTGCAATATTTTCGACTAACGAAGTTCGCTAAGAACAACTGTAAACATAGGGGGTCATAAGACAAAAAGGTTGAAAAACGCTGAGCTAGCAAATTGACAGGAAACGACAGGGTAATAGAATGGCTGGCCTGAACGTCGGATTTAACTCCATTGAGTTATTTTATACGAACAGCTTCAAGATGAGCACATGGAAAACCTAATGTTAAAAATTAAATTACAGACAATCCATAGAAAACGCTTTAAAAATACGACTGTTATAAATAACGCAAGAAGGCAAAATAATACGTTTTAAATACTTTCGATAAATTTGCTATAATTGTCTTATACAAACTATAGAAAAACTATTTAAGTCTACATGTAAAAAATATGTCTTAGTAGTTTAAGACCTAATTAAATATTTGTATGCTATAACCTATTACGGCCAGAAAGACAACAGCACCAACCTGATCTTGATAGCTCAGATAAGTCTATTTAACGGACGATCCGGGTTCAAATCTCGCTGGTTCCTTTTTGAGTATTGAAACTCTGGTTAATGTGACCGATAATCTCGGGTAGGAAATAATATCACGGCTCCAGTATCCGGGTAGGCAAACTTTTCAATTGTGGGAGAACCATTTACTGGAATCGAAATTAATCTCAGTAGCAGAAATAGGAATACGTTAAATAGGTAAAGTAATTAACAATTGAAAATTGGTGTTGATGGAATGAGAAACCTCACAAGAACTCAATGTATGCGAATCAAACACTACATTTCAATAATCCAAGATTTATTAAGTAAATTTCTTTTAAAACACAACAATCAAATTGCGTATAGCACCAGTTTGACAGTGAGCTACTATTATTCCTCGGATGCTTTATAATCGACAACAAAAAATGTTTCGTTACTCTGTAAATAAATCTGCTGTATACTTTAATGAATTGCTTAGCTAAATAGGAGTTACCTCATCTAAGACCACGCTTTGTTTGGTAACTTGTTAAATAAAATGCACGCCAATATTTCTCAGCGGGGAAGTAACTGATTTCATTTGACGGTTATCTATATATTGGCACATTTTCGACTAAGTTTAATAAAAATTCAAAAACCTAAAATTCGAAAGCTATTGGAAATATCGCGTACTGCAGCCATACGTCTAACAAAAGTATGGGAAGACAGGAATATAATCAAAAACATCAAACAAAGACTAATATAAATACTGTTTTTCCTATAGCAACATATGCAGGCGTATGCTGCCTATCGGACAACTCAATCTGTTATAGTAAAACAAGATATAAAGATAAGTTTGAATATTTAAGATATTTCGGGCACGTTGCGCGACGTTTAAATGTCATGGAAACCCTAATGATTCAGGGCAACATGGAGGAACGCCGTCCGAGGGCAGGCCGCCAATGGGAAGGATCAACCAGATGAAGACAGCAAATACTACAAGGAGCTACCCCTTAGCGCAAGAGAGAAATTTCTGGAAGTTAACTATCTACTCCACCACATAATTCATACTTTCACCATAACCCTAGGAAAGGCAGATTGGAGAGGGGGAAATACAAATATTTAATGGTACTCATATTATGGCCGCACTAGAGGCTTAATAACGCTCTACACGCACACGCAACCACACACACACACACATTAACACGTACACATCTACACACACAGGCGCGCGCGCGCCCGCACGCGCACACACACGATCACCCACAGGGTCGGGTCTTGAAATGCAACAGCACACACCAGCTTAGCATTGCCTGACACTATCTCTATTTAAAGCGATGGACCTACAACGCTTGTAAAAGCTCTCATTGTAATATTTTTACTTCCATATACGTCTGCAAACGGCGTTTCCCAGTTAAATTAGGAATGAATTTGTATAATTGAAAGCATTGTCAATCATTCAGAACCAGTTATTGCAATTTATTACCTAAATAAATAATCTATGTAGAGATATCAGTAGGAAACAGTCGATTGATTACGTCAAAAACTGTAGAATTGACACAAAATTATAGCAAATAAAGAGCACCCCCGCCCCCACGTAAAATATAATACATGACAACCCAAAAAGTGAATAACTAATCGGTTAACTACGAGGTTTTTAAATTAAGTAATGAGACTGGTAGCGTAGCGTTCGATCTGGCAACAGTAGGGACGGAAGAGTGGAAGGGGCGGCAGGTGAACATGTGATACGCCTTCAGTTTAGTTGTCCATAGCGATTTTTTTCGTGAAACAATTCTTTCTAGAGCATTGAATGACATCAATTTCGAGCAACGGCGTGCTATCAGGTTTTGCTTCAGACTTGGGCACAGTGCAACGGAAACTTTTGCAAAACGCCAGAGCATGGAATGGCACACTACAACCTCACCAAGGCCATAAAAAGCAAGAATGAGCAAGTCGAAGATCAAATGCATGCTGACTTGCTTTTTTGATAGCCAGAGAATCGTTCACAAAGAGTTTGTGCCTCAAGGCCAAATGGTTAATCAACACTTTTACAGAGAGGTTCTTGAAAAACTTCGAAAAAGGGTCATGCGTGTCAGACCAAACATCAAGAACTACTAGGTGTTGCATCACTAGAATGCGCCTTGTCACACGACCATTTCAATAAACGATGTTTTGGCCAGTAAGAACTTTCCTGTGGCTTCTCAGCTTCCTTATTCGCCCAACTGGAATCCTTGTCACTTTTTCCTCTTCCCGAGACTGCAAAATCACCTCAAGGGACGTCATTCTGGGACACTGGAAAACAGTCGAACGGCAGTAACCGGCCAGCTGGAGGCTATTCCAGTATCCGAGTTCCAGCACTGCTATAAGTAGTGGAAGAACCGTCTCCAGCGCTGTATGGTTTTCCAATGCAGTTACTTTGAAGGAGAAAATGTTGAATTGCAATTATATTCGAAAAAAAAAATTGAAAAAGTCAGTCTCATTACTCAATTTACACCTTGTATGCGTCCCAAAATTCTATAAACAACAACTGGATACTATTCTAGTAGTATTAAAATTATCCAAAATTAACCGTTTGCTACAGATATACCGTATAGATTTAGAGCGGGTTTGATTTATCATTCAAAATATAAAAAACGCTGTTGCAAGAAGTTGGAGACAATATTATAAGATATGATATATCTTAGAATTTATTGGAATTAAAGTTTGGACCATTATATGTATAATATCCTGAGTTTTGAAAGAACTAAATAAATAGAATTAGTTTGCTGCGACTTATGCCCGATTGCACCGTTTATATTTTAAGTGTCACTTAGTTAAGAAGGCCTTAAAGATAAGTCGCCCTTAAAGTCTACTCGGATTGCACCACCCAAAATATTTTGTAGCTTAGCTAAGGAACACTTAAGATTGTATTTCTAGGGTTTTTCTTGTGATCGCGTTAGCGACCAACTTCACACATATAAATTAGTGGTTGTTTTGGTTCTT
>JABXWE010031021.1:0-12585 GCA_014611495.1 Limonius californicus
AAAAAAAAAAAAGGTATCAAGAGTATATTTTCTTGCCTCTTTTTTTGTCTAAAATATTTCGACCTGCTAAAGCTTTTTGCCTCTTGCTGTTAAATTTGGTCGTTCTAAAGTGCGTGCGTGTATTGAACCGTTGTTCAAGTGGGAGGAAGTGTAGAATTATGAGTCCATACAACGAGAATTTGCGGTTCTAGCATTAAAAAAGGTAAACCTGAAATAAAAAAAAATGTATAATCGTTTACAAAAGAGTACACGTTGTTCCAAACTCGAATTTAAATTAAATGACAAGGAGATGTAGATTTTGATGCCAATTAATTGCTGTTTTTCCAAAACAACGCACAGTCTATCTCAATGAATGGCCGACCGAGATGTAGTGTTCATTATTTAGCTTCGGAATGTAGATGTGGTTCCCGGCCAATACGAGTAGATGATTCAGTAGCGCATTACCGTTTGTGTTAAGAGATTCTTCTACGACAGGGGTTCCCAACCCTCGTAGGGGCCGGTTGGGGGTCAATTAACCTTTAGGAGTTCTTTGGGGGTTGATGCTCAAAACGAATGGGTATGCAACATTTTGGAATTCCTAAATTATAGGACAAAAATGTCAAGGATTAAAACATATATTTGAGGCCTTGTTGCCAACCTTTCAGAGTTCGTATTTAGTAGAGGCCGGTTTTAGCCACCTGAATAATTTATTAAGAAAAAGTAGAAGTAGATTAATTATATAAGATTTACGCATAATATTAAGTAATTTTGAACTAAACCTTTCAAATATATCTAAACATCAAACACAGCCATCCCATTAATAATATAAATATGATATTTTTTATTTTTATTATTTTATTTATTATTTTTATTTTATTATTATTTATCACTTATCATTATTATCATGACATTATTAACAATACGTGTTTTGAGCTCTGTATAGTAGGTACATGCATGTCGTCTTAGAGTTATAGTAATAGTTAAGCTTGCAAGGGGTGGGTTGATGGAATTTTTTAACGCCTTAGTAATCTTATTTGAGTTTTCAATGTCACACCATCGCTGTACAGTATCTTTCGCATTTTTATGACAGTGCTCAGTTTATACAACTGAATACAATGACAGAATTGCGGTATAATCACTTATGGCTAGCTCACCAACCACTAAAGCACCCCTATAATGCACCAAATTAATCCCTCATTCGGCTCTTAGTTTCTGAATAAGCCTCCTACAGTAACTTCAAGTAATTACCTTTCAAAAACTACGAGGGAGGTTCAAATTTGACCTGCATTATATTTTTTCTGAACGTAATTGAGAAGATACTGCAAAGCGGTTTTCTATTCATGGAAGTAGGCATGTTAGCCAACGCTATAAACAATTGCAACCTGATTATATCAATACTGTCAGTTGTATTAACGACGTCGTGCAACATGTGTCAATTTCTGTTGCACAATGAGTAATTATTAAATTTCTCTTCAACGAAGATGTAAAAGCAACTGATATTCATCAGAGACTTCAAAACCAGTTTGAAGAAGAGTGTTTATCACTCAGAACAGTATTTGAGTGGTGTAAATCCTTCCAGGATTCCAGCGTATGCTGTGAATCTTGGGAACATTAAAAAAATTGACTAGCTGATCCGGAGCAATAAGTGAATATCTGTGAAGGAAATGGCTGGGATTGTAAACATTTGTGTTGGTAGTGTGCAAACTATTGTAAACGACAAGCTTAAATTTAATAAAGTTAACGCCAGGTGGGTTTCAAAACAACTTTCCGCGGAACAACAACAGAAACGACTTCAGGTTTGCAGAGAACTACGGCTTCGCTATGAAGGCGATGACTTTTTGTAACGTACCATAGCAACTGATGAGCCCTGGGTACGCTATTATATCCCAGAAAGCAAGAATGTTATCATGGAATGGGTCACTCAAGCTCACCCCCTCCAAAAAATTCAAAACACAACCATCGGCTGGCAAAGTTATGGCGACTGTATTCTGGAAAGCTATTGAACCAATTTGCGTCGATTTTCTCGAAAAAAAAAAGCCATTAATTCAGCTTATTACAGTGAGCTTCTTGGAAACTTTAAGCTGGCCATACGAACAAAAAGACGCGGTTTCTTAAGCAAGGACGTTATTCTACTGCACGATAACGCTCGCCCACATACAGCTCATTTAACGAACAATACATTAGCTACATTAGGCTTGGAAGTACTACCCCACCCCCCCCATATAGTCCGGACTTGGCCCCAAGTGACTATCATCTCTTTGGGCCACTCAAAAAGTTCTTGGGAGGCAAGCGATTTGTCTCTAATGAGGAAATGAAGGATGCGGTGCAAAATTGGCTACGTCGTCAACTAAAAGAATTTTTTTCGATGCAAATACGGAAGCTACCAGGGCAATGGGACAAATGTAGTTTAAAGGAGGGTTGTTACTTGGAAAAATGATGTATATGTATAATATTAATTTATATTATATTTGTATCGACCAGAAAAAAATAAAATTTGATTATTTACATATTTTGTGAAAACTTTTATTTAAAAGTTAAACACCAAGACATGATTTTTTTAAATCACCTAGCATCAACTAAAAACATGATTTTGGAAGTAGTATAAGGTTTGCAAAAAAACCTCTTATGATCATTAAATGCAAATATTAAACTACAACGGTACTAATGTCAAACGGCGTTTTAATATACTCATAAGATGTTGCTTCTAATAAAACTTGATCGAAACGGACGTGCAATTACTCATGTATTTGATACATCTACCTACGCTGTGGATGTCAAACAGAAAAACAAAAGCCCTTTGTATAATTACAAAGGCCCTGCGTAAACCTGCTTTTCTAATGTAAAATTCGGCAGAGCAGTTACAGCTTGTAGCGAAAGTTGAAACTATAACCTTTCGTTCATTGCAAGTGGGTGTTTTAAACTGTTTTGTTTTGGTGGTATGTTTCGTGTTTTGTTAATATGGTAAATGGTAAATAATTTATTAACAGCAAATGTTTAATATTTTATTCGTGTAACGTTTAATCACATTAAAGACGGCTTTTGTATTTTGTATTTTTCCTAGTCCTTATAATTTCTCTTCGAACGATCAGTCTTCAGTTTCATAAGTTTCTTCTTCGGGTGCTTCATCTCTTACGAGACGTAGCAACCTTCTCTCCTATGCCTGTGTTGCGCATTTAAAGTGCCACAGACATAAAGGACCTACAGCTTAACGTGGGCTCCGAACCACGGGAAGTGTAAACACTTCTCTTAATCTCTTCTGCTCCAGAGAAGATTTACTAGACATAATACCTCGCACGTTTGCTATTGCCTTGCGAGGGCGAAGGACCGTTAAAAATTCGATGTCCCGGTACGAGGAAATGAACCCAGGACTTTCAGGGTAGAAGTCTAACGCGCTAACCTCTAGCCCACGGCCGCCTCATTCATACGTTTACACAGCCAATTACAGTACACAAATATACAGGGTCTTCGAACAGTGAATGATGAAAATATGCAAATATTTTATTAAAAAGAGTTCAGGTGTACATTTAAAAAATATTTTACCTCTCCAGGGTGCTACGTAAAAAAGAACCAAACCAAATGTGAATTTGAAAACATTTCGTTCTGGAGCTACAGTTATCTGAAGTTATACCTATCCGATCACTTTTTTTATTGTAAACTGTATTTTATCTAAAGTTTATTTACCTGATAAATGGCATGTGGCGACAATGCCAGTTGAAGCCGATTCAATGAGCAGGTAGGTAGGAACATGTAGCAAAACACCGCTTTCTCTGCAAAAGTGCTCGCCTAATCAATTGGAACGAGCTCTAAACAACGAGGTTGTTCAAATTCTTTATGGACGACATAAGTGTTCATCGGAAGGCAAAAGACTACACGTTGGCTACAGCAAGTTTCCGAGTGAGCATTTACAGATGATGTGATGTTAATGACAAGAAGTGGAAAAGACTTCCAGAAGAATTTAGAAGTGTGGAATAGAACACTAAAAGAAAATAGAATGAAATTAAACAAGAGCAAAACAAAGGCGCTGGTAGTAGGAAATGAGTAAGAGGAACTAAAAATAAAAATAGAAGAGATAAAGCTACAGCAAGTCAAAACATTTCAGTTATTTTGTATAGTTATTTATATTCGCGGTGGGATTATAGTGTACAATAGTTACCGCGAAAACATCTTTATTTAGCTATCAAATGAATTCAATTCACTTAATCATTCGTACGTGTCACTACATATTGTACATTAAAATAAATAATGAATTTTGCAATTTAATGTCGATGTGATACTAAAAATGACAATGTGCAAAACTATAATTACCTTCTGCAAAATTGCACCATTCATAAAAAAACATTTCAATTGTGATATTAAATAATTTCCTGTAAAATATGTTCTAACAAGTATTACAACCATTTCTACTTTTCTTTATTGATAGTTTTGTTCGCATATTTAGTTTTTTGGTTACATTCTCTTCATATTTATCTCTTTTAGAAATTGGTAATTATTTAAAAATACTTTTCCAATTAAATTTAAATTTACATTAGTTATGTTATTACCGATAATCTATACATTAATTTCTTTGATGCAATTAGGTTGAACGCAGAACCCTCAAAGGCCTGTACACTTTAACAACCCTGTAATAGTATGTATACAGAACTTTCAGAAAGCCTCTTGCCACCACCACACCTTTTAATACACTCAAATATTTGTATATATATATATATATATATATATATACAGGGTGTATCATAAATAGGTACAAATATTAAATCCGATGGTAGATTACAATATATACAAACTAGAAAAATCATTTCTTTGGCAATGGGACCCTTAAGATATGAGAAAATAATAATTGAAAATTAGACCCAAAACTATTTGAGTACCGCAGGATAACAACAAAAATTTGAGTTCAAAGACATGTTATGCAAAGGTAAGATAGAAGCGCAAAAAATTTTCTTACCACCTGCCACAAACCAATACTATTAGGTAGGTCAGTAATTTCTATTCAGTCTGTTGTTGAAGCTGGCAAGCAGTGTTTCTACCAAAATGGAAAATTTTACGAACATTGAACTTACTGATGTTCTTATTTACGGGGAAGCTCAAGGAAACGCTCTAAAGGCAAGGCAAATGTACTTAGAGCGATATCCTCAGCGCCGCATTCCAAACAGCCGTGCATTTACTAGAACAGTCCAACATTTACGGGATTATGGCACGTATCAACCAACGTTGTTAATGTAGAACAGCTTGTCTTGGAATTAGTGGAGGAAAGTCCTAGTGTTAGCACTAGAAGACTGGCGTTATAAACTGGCGTTTCTCATTCTACTGTTTGGCGGATTTTGCGGGATTAGGGACTACACCCTTACCACGTTCACCGCGTTCAAGGTTTGCAACCAGCGGATTATGTAAGTAGGGACGATTTTTGTGAATGGCTTCTTCAAAAGTGCAACAACCAACCAAATTTCCTGTTCAATTTGTTATCTACTGATGAGGCAGGATTTACACAAGAAGGGGTGTTTAATGTCCATAATACCCACATTTGGTCAGATGAGAATCCACACGAAATAGTGGAACACAGTTTCCAACAACGGTTTTCCCTAAATGTCTAAATGTATGGGCAGGCATTGTAGGTAATCACCTTAGTGGGCCATACATTTTACCTGCTCGTTTATATACAGCTCTGTATTTAAACTTTCTCAACGAAGTCCTACCAGAATTGCTTGAAAACGTATCTTTAGAGACACGACGTAACATGTGGATTTTGCTTGATGGTGCTCCGCCTCATTATGCTAGGAATGTAAGGGAATGGTTAAATAATAGCTATCCTGAAAGGTGGTTTGGACGAAACGGGCCAGTTCCATGGCCAGCTCGTTCGCCAGATTTAAATAGTTGTGATTTCTTTTTGTGGGGCTACATGAAACAGTTTATTCTACGCCAGTGAACACAGTTGTGGAATTAAGGGTAGGCATTGAAGACGCTGTCGATAGGATTCGGCAAGATCCTACCGATTTCGCAAGGATACGTAATTCAATGCTTCGACGTGCAGAAGCTAGTGTTCTCAGTGGTGGTCGTCATTTTGAACATTTATTGTGATCCACTTTTCACTTTTGAGGTAAACTGTTTTTTATGCTTTTTTTTCAGTTATGTTAAAATTGATTAAAATACATGGATGGGTATTCTGAAATAAATTAGTACCTTTTTAAATGCTTTATGCGTTTGGAGTTTTTTTTTTGCATGAAACTGCACTTGTTTGTAATTTGTATACTCCATGATAAAGTGAAAACGCCAAAATTTAATTTAGCGGTAAATGAAATTCCTAAATGCCTTCTAATTACAAAAACGTCCAACTGCTTCAATTAAACCTTCACCCCTCCCAATTCCGTAGTTTATCACAAGTCAGACAAGTTTTTACGTGTTTGTCATTTTGGATTTACTTTACAATTCGGTAATAACCTTCTACAGCTTAATTGCATTTACTATGTATCATCAGCAGTTCTCAAACAAAATTTTATTGTATTTTTAATTCAAAATAGTCACATTTGCCATCTTCAGGTCTTGTCGGATAACTTTCTGCTGGTGCTTCTTGTAAACGACAGTCGTCGTAATTTCTGTTAATTGATTTTCAGCTATATAATAATATATTATTCATTGTAAATTCCCTGCACCTATATTACTTTATTTTTTACAAATTTCTCATTGGTATACTGTTTAAAATCATGGGAAGTAACATCATTTTATAATTTGTAATTTTACAGTAAATCTGTATCCTATATTTATTTTGAGTTAATTCAGTAAGTTTATAGCTGTAACATTTTTATCATTTTTTTCGTTTGCGCAACTTTACTAATACCCGGTAGTAATTATGTGTTTGAGATAGGTGTTTCTAAAATTTGTTTACGTTTTCTCTGAATACATTTGGGTAAAGTGCAGTCGGGCGTTAATAATATTTAACCAGACTCCATATATACATTTTCCACCGCAGTGTCGCTATACTGTATATAAAATTCTATTTTTTTGCCAAGATTATCATTTTGTCAAGAAATTCCTAGATAATAATTGTGGATTTGTTTGTTAGACGCTTACCTAAATTGACGAATGTTACTGTTCTATGTTAACGAATATAAAAAAAATAAATATTTCATACATGATAAGTATATATGATAATGGATGTGTGTTAGGATTTAGACATCCAAAAATTTGGTGCACATATAAAGTACCTAATAATTAATTAAGATGTTTAACATAAGAACAGCTTTATAATAATTAGATCAGCAACAGCTAACAGATGGAATAGATAAAATAAAACTCAAAATAAAGTTAAGCATGAGGAAACAACAATGAAACGGTGTTCGATACTGTTGACGAAAAATAGATATATGAGGGTGAAGCATTGGAAAGACTTGTACAATATTACTTTATCTTCAGTTTTCAACGGTTACATTAAAGCAGAAGGAAGTAAACTGTTTAGATCGCGCTGTGCAATACAGATACCGATATGTGGAGGATCTATATATTCTGTCGAACAATAGCTGAAGAGCAGATAGTGATCTAGGTATTCAAAACGATACAAAAACGAAAAAAGAAATGTAGCAACAATTATCTATCTTTTTTATCTCTATATTTATTCCATATTTCTCTATACCTAATCGATGAAATAGAGTAAATGGTAATCACTGAATCGCTAAATAATAGATTAATCGGATAATCCTTAAATCGGGTAATCAAACACTCGATTAATCTTCAATTTAATAATTGATAATAATCTATTAATATATACAGCCGTACAGAAAACGTTATTGCCAGAAATAGCTACAATTGCGCTGCCAATTTGTAGTGAACATCGTAAACAAACGCACAAACGCGATGAAATTCTCATTGACTGAGAAACATAGAGACTACTCATTCTAATGAGAATCGCCCTCACTTGTCACATACGAAATGTAAGTGTAATTACAGTCAGTCGATTTTTGATTATGAAATTAATTTACTCGAGGCTGTTTGGTCAATTCTTTTAAGAAATTTAATTTTCGATATTATGTATGAATATATAATTAATTTGAATATTGTTTTGGTGCTTTTAGTAGAAAAAAAAAAGTATGCAATTCTTCGTTATTCAAAAATTTGATTTTTAATTATTCATAATTGTTTATAAGATAATTGATTAATCCTAATAACAAATCCAGCGGAGAATATCTTAATCGGATAATCACTTTAACAGGTAATTGAATCAACGGGTAATCGACTAATCATATAATCTACTAATCAAATAATTGATTAATAGGATAGTTCGTTATCTAGTCCTCTTTTACCTTTACGGTGTCGAGGTTGCCATTTATACCCCCGGGATAGTAATAATAATAAAATCGATTTAACTAATAATCGTTGAATTAATGTTTTGAATAAAATTATTTGTATTCATTGCAATCACGATTCATAATTCCGCAACGAAGTGTATTTTCCATACATACATATCTAAAAATTCGTTCTTAACACTTTATTTCAAAAAATTAAATAATCTGAAGGGTCAAGAGATTTTATCACAGGAGAAAATAATGAGAATTTACTTAGAGCTCGAAAATGCCGTCTTTGATAGTAGTAGTAATATCTTAGCCTTCAGCCTTAAAGAAATTAAAAAAACATAAATTACAAAATGTTAACCTTTTATTTCTATTCTGGTTTCTACAGCTTTTCTGGTGTTAAACGAAGTATATTTTATTCTGATTTTATGGAACAAGTATGTCAGATTCCTATTTGTGACACCTATACGCTTGAATATTTCCGTTCTAGCTGAATGAACTACTAATCTTACATTTCAATAAAGCTTATTTATGGTTTTTTAAAGAACTTTCCTAACATACGTAAGTGTAAAGACTAGCCCACGGTTTAGCTATTATATGAATTAATTCCGCTACCATTCCACTAGCCTCAACATTGTCGTTAACCCCAAGCCCCACAATAATAGAAGCTGGAAATAAACCTGTTTATTACGTAAGGACCCATATCGGTGGATTTTTCAATTTAGCTACAAAAAGTCATTTCGCAATATATGCCTGGAGTATTCTATATCCCTATCCAATTGGAGCAGATCGATTTAGTACCACAGCAATCTCGAGAAAGAAACATTGCTGTAGCGATGACATTTTAATCGAAATAGTAAACACTTATGATTTTAGCTAACAGTTATGCATATTTACAAACAACGGAATTTACATCTCAACACAGCCCGTATTGAGATGTAAATTCCGTTCTTTGTAAATGAAATTGTGTTCTTGCGTTTCTATTTATTTGTTTTAAATTATGAATTTCATTTTTAATTTCATCAAAATATAGTTATTCTGTTGATCTCATTGTTATGGAAGGAGCCAATACCGTTTAAATAACATGTCAGAAAATTTCATTAACACACATTACTAAACCTATTGTTAGGCGTTCCAGTGAACTCTGAATGCAGAAGAACGTATTCAGATAAAAAGAAATAATTTAAATGAAACAGATTATTTTTATTGAATGAATACATAAATCTTTTTAATCGAATGTGTTATTGAGTAATATTATTTTAAAATCCGTAATAGATGCCCAGAAACGAACTGGGATAAGAATCATTATACAAATTTTATATATCATTAAAATTAATTTAAAAATCAGCTCCTGGCAATAGGGCTCTTCGAATAGCTTTAAAAATGTTTACTTGTAGTCCTCTGTAAACAGTCAGGTAGAGAAAAAGGTTAGCGCCAAGTTGTAAGCAAATCGACTATAGTAGTAGCCTCGTTATATAGTCAAAAATATTCTACTCTACGCACCCACTGTCAAACTACTATTACTATAAGTTCGTGCATAGCTCTGATATGAGATTGGCCTGATGTATTCCAAGATTATCAATATATAACTGAATAAAACAATAATAAACATATTTACATAATGGTGCGCGGAGGCAAGGCAGGCAAAGTTCGTGGTTGGGCGGCATGAAAAATATCGATACAGATGCTCGGATCGTTAATAATACTGATAAGAAATGTATGAATATATCGGTAGTGCAGTAAAGGAAGGCATCTTAGGTTCGTGCTTAAGGAGGGGGCGGGCCGCTATAGGAGTTAGTCGGGTTTCGCATCGGAACCTTCAGCCCCTCTTCAGTTTTCAGCCAATAACAGAAATGTAGGAATTGGAAAGACCAGGACAACACTTACCTGTATGACCCGGGGAAACCACGAAAAACCTGATCGCCCAGGGGTCGAACCCTAGACTTCCCTATTGAAAGGTAAACTCTCTACTGCTGAGCCACCGCCCTCGGTGGTAGTGTTAGTACCTCTCGTCAATGTTATTACTAGGGAGTGACCACACTGGGTGACACTAAATGATTGCTTGTAAAATATTTGTCCAGCATTTTAGCAGAAATATATATATTGAAAAAAATATCTGTAGCTATATAGTTACAATCACAAAAATATTTTTGTAAGGCTAGTTATATACATTTAAGTACATTAAGGCTGTGCGTATTATATGGTAATTTGAAGGTGTAATTTAATTTTTTCTCTTGGTAGTGTCACTACTATTTTCGCTACATTCAGTGATATACGGAAATTACAATTTACGGGTAACATTAGTAGGCAATACATTAATAAGAATACTGTATTGTAGGATATTTAAGGCATATTAAAAAATAGGAAATAGATTCTTCGTTTGTAGGTTCCTTCTTAAGACAGAGCTCGTTACGAAGTTGAATCGGTTTATTTTGATCTACGGAAGTCATACTTAAAAAACGTTCCTTTCTTTTTAAGATACCCTTTATATAATATTATAGAACTTATTCAACATGCTGGCCCCATGTTTTAAAAACACTCTGTATACATGTATTATCATTATTTTAATATGAACTTTTAAAAGATTTAAGTGTTTTACTTCAAGTGTTCGATAGTGCATTTTAGCGATTACGTACCTGCACTACATTTTTAATTGCTCTACAATTGTTGGTACTTGCAAACAAATTTATTTTTCTGTAAGTTTTAGTTAATTTATTGAATATGCAATTTTCCTTTTTCACTGTCCCATACTATAATAGAGCGTATCTAAAATGGCGTATGAAAACAGCTACGCGAATCTCTGGCAAAACTGAGTCATAAACTTTAATGCCACTTCATCCTAAAATGTTATGTTTGTGAACTATGCACATTTAAAGTTTATTAAACTTGGAAATACTGCGTGCTTGCGTCGTTTTCTGTTCTAAATAGTGTAGTAGTAGTAGTCGTAGTAGTAGTAGCAGTAGCAGTAGTAGTAACACTATATAATCAAATTTCCTAGGTAAGAACAATGGATTGGTGTAAGATGCTACAAAAAAGCAACAGAAATTAACCACCAAGAATATTTTCGGTATCAGCAATTGGTAATGTTTACCGTTTTATCTAAAGGAAATTAAAAGTAAATTAAAGTCTTTGACTAAGGATAGCTGGGAAATTAGCAAATCTAAAATAATTACATAGTCAATGTCAAAGTAACAAAAATACATATACGTCTTGACGTAATTTTGAATATTTGAATGTTTTGTGCCCATTTCGCTTACTGTTCTCCATAATTGTTCTGTTTCGTGTTTTCTGTGTTTATTGCCTACACAGTTAATATCTTGTTGTTGTTTGTTTAAATTTCGTGTTTAATATCTATAAAGTTTCGATCTGAAATGCCGACATATAACGAACAGTCCCAACAGTGTTGAATGTTTTGTATTTTTGAAGAGAAGAGCGAAAGATTGCAAAGTGGAGTAGAATTACCTGATTTTGAGGGTGTCAGACGGTACAATTTATAATCTGAAGAAGAACGGTATCAAAACAGATAATGTTTATGAGCAAAATGTGTAGCAGAAAATGATAGCGATAAAAACACAAGTAAGAACTCAATAAGACATGTAGTATGCAAAATATAAGCCATCAAGGAAAGCCTAAAAATTCAAATGTTACACAAACGCGCGATTGAAAAACACCAAGAAGAGTTTCAATTTTCTATTTCGGCATTATACAAATAGTGTAAAGAAAAGGTTGTGTTTAATGGAAAAACCCGTATTCAGTTTAAGAGGACCGCATTTCTAAGGGAATATGTGAAAATTCAAGAACTAGTTACACCGCTATATCCATTATTTCTCGGTGAAACTTAGATTTTCAGCAAAGGATCGCACAGAAATAGTTGACAAGATGGCACTTTAGCAACAGCATTCAAAAAATCTGAAGACGGATACAGGTATATAATTCTGCATGCAGGTGATAGCGAGGTTTTTGTAAAATACATTAGTTGGAAGTGGAACAAGTAAGGTGATTATCATGACATGACACAGAATTTTGAGCGATGGTTTAAAACTCAGTTCATACCAAACCTTTCAAAACCTTCATTAATAGTAAATTAGGGATATCGCTAGCTATCACAACAGCATTGAAGAGGAAATACCTACAAAATCCTAATCTACAAGAAAATTAACTTCATGCTAATAAGCAGAAATATAGATTATCCCGAAAAAGCTATGCAAGGCGAAATTTGGAATATTGTAGTTCTTCGAGGAACAGCAAAGACCTACCACCTAGACGAATAGGTCAACTGAAATGTTATGGTTAGATTGTAAAAGAAAATGATAAATCGGCGCAACCA
>JABXWE010031022.1:0-16810 GCA_014611495.1 Limonius californicus
GGGGCACCGCAGATATTTGGCGGGACTTCTTACAAACCTTGTAAGTCTGTTCGTTACGAGGCAAGGTTTTAGGATAGCACTTGAACAACCGTTTTGAGGAAAATAACTCTACTGTTGAATAAAGATGATATGAACAGTTTCCAGTATGGGAAAGTCCAGGGAGGCAGTCGCGTCCACTTATTCTAGTATCTAAAGATTCCATTATATTTTATGAAACATGTATCTAACTACATAATTCTATTTAACTGTTCTCAATCTATACAGGGTATTAATTAGAAGATAGATGGAAACGCGTGTCCCATTTCCTTTAAATTATATAATTATAGATTCCTCTTGCATCGACACGTATGAATTTATTTTTTGTTAAATCTGTATTTCATTAATTCCATTTTCATAAACAAAAATTAATTTTACTGTACATGTCGTTGTGTATTATTTAAAAGCTCGTCGATTAAAAATATGCGGCAGCTTTTATATCCTATGTTTAAAAGTCGTATTATACCTTTATTATTTTTGAAGCAGGCCACATTTAGATTTGAAAATATGTATGTACAGGCTGTTAGTTTAAAACATGACACAGATTTTTTCCAGCTCTTAATATTTTCATAACATTTCTTGAAATTACTTTAACTTATTTTCAGACTTTATGAATCTGCCGTCTGAATATACACAGGATGTTAACTTTAAACCGGCATTGTCACGGATTATTTCCGTTAAACTTTATATTTTGTTTAATATAATCCCAATCAATTAGTGATTAAAATAACTTTCTATTATTCTCATATGTTGGTCCTTACACAGAGTATCTTCTTAGGTTGGGTGTTTATAACCTGCTTTAACTTATAACTCCAGCTTCTAACAGCTTCAGTTTGCTTTACATATACAGGGTGCTTTCTTAGATTCGTCGACTAATATATTAACCTGCCTTGTAAACGTTTGTTTTATTATTATTTGGAAGCATATCGCTGTAAGACCCCTTAAAATCTCTCATTCTGATACACAGAGGCTTTTCATTTTATGAAGACCTCCGTTTGCTTTACATATACAGGGTGCTTTCTTAGATTCGTCGACTAATATATTAATCTGCCTTATAAAAGTTTATTCTTTGAGGCTTTCGCGGTTTCTCGAACTGTCAATATTACAATTTACTTTCGGCTTAGACCGCGTCGTCATTTGGGAACTACACCCAGTATTATCAGTATCAGGTAAGGACCGACCTGTAGCTTGTCTGCCTTTACAAGCATTTATTCTAGAAGTGTGAGCAATATTTGTTCGTAAGCCCTGCCTGCCTAAATATGGCTCAAACTTCTAGAGCAAACGCTTGTAAAGGCAGACAAGCTACAGGTCGGTCCTTACCTGATAATACTGGGTGTAGTTCCCAAATGACGACGCGGTCTAAGCCTAAAGTAAATTGTAATATTGACAGTTATAAAAGTTTGTTTTATTTTTATTATTTGGAAGCGTATTGCTGTGAGACTCCTTAAAGTCTCTTATTCTGATACACACAGGGTGTTCATTTTATGAGGACTTAATAAAAGTTCACACCGTATTTCCATTGAGCAGCATTATACATAATGTCCTTTTACGGTTTCACTTTGTATTTAAGTCGATTGATTTATAATTTATATCTATTTAAAATGAGTTCGTTTTATTACATATAGGGCATTCTTCACAGATAGACCAATTAGAAAACACGCATCAGATTTTACTTTTTCTTTTTTTTTTTGTAGAGTTGATTTAATTATTAAGGAAGTTCTGTGGTTTAAAAATCTATCATCATGTTACTATAAGCGTTGGAGTTCCTGTATACAGTGTGTTTCTTTTACAGACACATCACAAGTTTTATGGTTTTTTTTACAAAATTCATTATAATAATAATTCTTAGAGTTTGAAGTTAATTTAGACTTTGTTTAAAAAACACGATTTAATGTATGCAGGGTGTTGTTGTACGTTGTAGAATGCCACAATAAACTTGTATTAGTCACGTTACTATATTTTTTAATACTAAACAGCTGTTTTGGAAGTTACAGAGTGTTTTTTTTTTCGACTACCCACTTAAAAAGCATGCATCAACTTTAATTTCTTGTTACGCATATCCTTATAAATATTCCACATTTTAAATTCCGAATTAAGCGTACTACTTTTTTCCTGTGCGTAAATCTACAGCGCGTTCCACAGCTTGCATTCGTTCATACCTGTCTTAAAAAGCAGTCGAAATTCGAATGTAATTCATAGCTAGCTGATTCAAAGTTATCTCCGTCTAGACTAAAGACTGCATTCTCATTAACATTATAAACGTTTTTGCACGTGCTTCAACTACAGTGGCTCGTTAAAAAGCATCAAACGTTTGTCGCACATTCTAACGTTGTAAGCACACTGCTTGCTTGGTTTCCGTTCCAAAAGCAATGGCGAATAATGATTTACTTTTAAAGGGTTCCCTGGAGCAAAAAAGACGCTTTGTCTGATCGAATCTATTCAAACGTAATCTAAATCATTCCATTACTTTGCGCGTTTTGAATGCGAAGTGCTTAAATTTGAATGGCGCGTCTACATTCCAGTTTCGCCATATCACAGAAAACGTAGTGCGATTAAGGTGGTTTCGTCTTACTGGAACTCTTCAGTGCGCGTAAAAATTCTAATTATATAAATTTGTAACGCTAAGAAATTTGATAAAATATTTTATATTTAATACTATTTCGGTAATATTGGAGCTCTTTAGTAGCACGTTACTAATACGACTAGTATTATGAATTTTTGAATAAAAACACACACAACATGCGCCATTTTCGAGCATTTCTGCTTCTTTTAGTGATGTGATTGCACAGTAGACGGAAAATATTTGACATTTTGGGTGGTATTAAAATTATTACCGATATTAAAACCAAAACCGTGACTCGTAAACGTTGATATCAAAAGTTACGCTGCCTACGGTTAATCAGCCTGTTTCTGCATTTTTCCTTAAATATCAGCTCAAATTGAGTTCAATATTACGCACTGGCCTTATCCATGAACAGGATAACAAATATGTATTTTGCCCTAGAATATATTATCATTTCATCCATTATAACAAAGATCTGTATGCTTTAATTGGTGTTATCAGGTCCTTGTTTGCAGTAAATAATAATAACTGTTCGTTTTATCGTATTTGTGCAAGATTTTTGAATGTGGTTTCTAAATAGTGTACATAAATGTTCGAGGGGCAGAGATGACTTTGGAAATAAATATTTTTACTGAGTGTAGTGTTTAAGAGTTCGCATTTAAATATAAATACATTTAGCATGTCAATGTGATGTGTGATCTGAAATTTAATAAATAAATATATTACATTTACACTACGTTTAACATCCTCAGCAAACTATTGAATACTTTTCAATACTGTCTTAAATTACAAAACTGTACCACTTTTATAGTAGGTACAATGTGTGAAAATTTATATTTCTAATCTAAATTTCCTCATAATATTTGTAAATGCTTAGATAATTATTAAACAAATATATCATTAACTACCTAAACAACAAATTTAGATATACATGTATTAATTATATACTTTAAAGATACCGACTCTGTCTATACTGGGCATTTCAAAACTGACGCCCGTGTGCCCCCCAGGGGGCTAATTAAATCGAAAATTTTCCGATTGTTTTTTGTTATCGAATTATTGATAAAAAAGTAAATAATAAGTTGTATCGCATAACATAATCCAATTAGGTGGCTATGACGATGTTAAAAATTAATGATTTCTTCCATCATATTGATAAGTATCATAATTAGCATTTCCTTCTGTTTTTAGTGGATGGAACGATACTATTACAAGTGAGATTACGTCAGTGTGTTGATAGTATTAGGTGCGTGTAATGACAATGCCACTGGTACGGCTAGGGATATACGGAAAGGTTTCCAAATTTTCGGCACCCTGATGCAGAAACTATAGGACGTGTAGAACAAACATTATTGGAAGCAGATGATTTAAATCCTCGAAAAAGCAAGCAGGACGTCAACCTACACTAAGCGTCGAACAAGAAGAGTAAGTTCTTAAATTTGTTGAGGCGGAAACAAGTAGAAGCCTTCGAATTGTACCGCCTCAAACTCATTTCCAAAAATATGTAATTCACAGATTATTAAGAAGAAATGGTCTGCGTCCATTTAGGCCAGAAGAAGTTCAATTTTTGTATACCAGGGATACGGAGCTGAGAGTCAATTGTTGTAGATGGTTGTTGCATAACGTAAACAAATGATCCATATTTCATTGAAAAGATTAGTTGAAGTAATAATCCATACTTACCGAGATGGGTATCATGAATACTCATAACAATCCCTCACTAAACAGAAAAAGATCTTGAATTACTTTTTACCACTGCCATTGCTGGATGAAGTTCCTATACGAATTAGAATAAATTGTTGGTTCCAACTAATGGTGCACCTTCACATTATGATAATACAAGCAATAAATTTCCTACATGAAACTTTTCCTGAGATTGGAAGAGGTGGACCCACACCATGGCCTTCTAGATCACCGGTCCTGTATTCGCTAGATTTCTTTTCTGGGGCCATTTGAAAGAGAATGTTTACCGAGAACCTGTTGGGAATCCTGAAGATGTCATAGCTCGTATTCACGGCGCAGTGGCATCAATAAACGAAGATATGAGGTAGAGGGTTCGTGTTTCCATGATAAATAGTGCGAATGTTTGCCTTGAAGTACGAGAGAACTTACTTGAACACATTTTGTGACAACAGATGTGGACAATATCGATTCTGCTAATATTCGTTTTTAAAAAAGTTTAATTTTAATGTTAAATTTTTGATTTAATTTGTTAATAACTCGATAACGAAGGACAATCAGAAAAAATGGCAACAGCAGTGGTAGTATTGCGGTTTGTCGGTTGGTCACGATTTTGCGAATGATAAATAACATAACCTCAAAAACGCACCGGAGTTAGTAGCAGTAGCAGCAGTAAGTTCCAGAATGAATAAGGCTGCAAAAGGCAAAATCCAAAAAAATTAACGTCTGTCCGTACAATACTTTATAGAGACTTGGTATTTGACAATTTGGAAAATGAAATTTTCAAATCAAAACGAAAATAATTTAGATTTTGAATGAATGCTAAAAATTCCCTTAATTAACTGTGTATTGGATTGGAAAATGTAATTGAAAAAATGAGAGCCTACGCGGATGTATTTGTGATTTTAGTCAATTTGTATAATAGAAAACTAACTGTACAATGTTTGAAATTCTGCAAATCCAAAACTGTATTACGTGCATTTTCTTGAGGATTCGTGTAATATACTTGTCCCTTAAAAATTATGTTGGTAATTCGACATGCACTTTATTATAGAAAGATATTCCTTAGAATGTAAAATATTATATCAAAATTATATTTTACAATTTGAAACAAAAGTTTTATATTTTTATTATTTTCATCATCTCGAGTAGTAATTCTTTCTAATTATTCCCCCCTTATTTTAGACATGCCACTGATTTATATCAAATATTAATTTCAACAATAAATTCCTATTTGTTGCACATAATCAACATGGAATTATTATTATTAAAATGTGGGCTTATTAAGTATAGCGATAAGAAATAAAAAAGCTATTGTATTTTTAAGGCGCAATTTTGATTAGAATAAACAATTACTACACATTTACATCAACTACGCTAGTTATTCTAAATATACACATTATATTAAACGATGCAGTTTCAAGAAAGATTTGTATTTTCACCGCCGCAAATGAGTTGCTGATGAATTTGGGCCAAATTTAATGATTTTTAAGGAAGCGCTCGGAAATCCATCCATTCACAGAAATCCGTAAATAAAAGTTAAAAATTATAAGATTTTGTTTAGAAAATTCAACTTGTTTCTGAATTTTAATTATTTTAAAAATACTTAGCAATTCCTTGCTAAAACATGGCGCAGTCTGTAGACTTCGTTTATAAACGTATTCAAATTGGTCGTTCATTTTTAAGCTCGGTTTCTTCTAATAATACTTCCCAATTAAGGAGATAAATTGTAGATCCCGGCTTTTTCAGTAATTCCATAATTAGATTCAAATATGTGGCAGTCTCGAAGTTCGTTTTAGTAACATATTAAAACCAACCGTGCATTTAGCTATGATATCTGATTGTACATATTATAACTTCTTAGTTAAGGAGATCATTTTAAGTTAATTTTCCTAATAATTCTATATTGTTGAGTAAACATGGCGCAGTCGGTAGGCTCCGTTTATCGATGTATTATGTCATATATTTTTACATGGGGCAGGTATTCAGTTCCTTCTGATAGAACTTCTTAGTTATGCGGTTAATTTTAAAGAAATAAATATAGCACAATAGGTAAGCTTCTTTTATTAACATGTTTAAACCGATTATACGTTTTCTTAGTTAAGGGGCCAAATTCTCAATCATTACAGTCCTACATAAACATGGCGCAGTCGGTAGACCTTCTAATGAATTTGCTACAATTAATAGCTTTTTCGTATAAACTAAGCATTGAATATCAGTACCAAGGTGTGCACACCTCACGCCTGCCGGTTTTGTTTTCATTCAATGCCAGGGTCGGCAAGTCGCAGCAGACGGCTGTATTGACCTATCCGCAAAGCCCGTTTCACACAGCACAATTAATAGCGGAATAGCGCCTGCTGCACAGCTATGGCACGACGCCGGAGCGAATCTGGCTCATTATTAAATATCGGTACCTTCGGGCTCCACTACGTCTTAATTATGCAGGACTTGAGTTGTAATTAAGCAGCTTAATTAGCCAAATGGTCATGAAAGAGTGTGGCGTTTCGTATGCCATTTACGGTAAGGCTTTAGGCTATACAACATATGGAGACTGTGGTCTAAGTTGGCCTAGGTCAAATGGATTTTTGGGCATTGTTCAAGCACAATATTATAAACTTCTGAAGACTTGGTTTCCACCTGGCCGAGCACTTGAATAATGTTCAGTAGTAAAAAGGCTTTTCACCAATGTGCGTACTTTCACGATTTAGAATGGCAGTTTTTAATTTATTTCTCTACAAAATTAATTTAAATTAGCAAAGTTTCTTAATCCCTAGAAATTTGTTGCTGTCAGCATCGCATAAATATTTAAATTAATATTTCAAGAGGAAATAAATTAGCGAATGCAAAAAATTTTAATTTGAAAGTTTTTCAATAAATTTGAATTGGACCACCTGGACACTTTATGATAGTTTATTTCTAAAATATCTAAAACGGGTTTTGGGAGCGAGAATTTTATTAATTGGTAACAAATTTACAACGTCTTCGTTTAAAAACTAAGAGAAGATTACAACAATCTAATAAATTATGTCCCAATAAAAATACTGCGTGTAAAATTGGCTTTTATTGCGTACAGTATTTTTAATGCTCGGTATTTAAAGTTTTATTTCAGCGTGAAAATCTTGCATGTAGGTGTATTGACACAATAAGTTATCATATTAAGAAATGAAAACATTTAGTTAATGAAATAATTACGAAATATGCACAACTATAATTCCACCTATTGACGTCAGTTTCGAAAAAGCGAGGGAGGTAGCTAGCACCACGAATTATAAAACTTCAATGTATGAATATTAGGGATTTATAGCAATACCGATAAGTTTCGAATGTTTGTTCGAAACACTTTTTAAAATATAGGGGAAATCCCTACAACTCCTCTAACAGCTATTATAAATGTTCCATATTTTCTTAACAAACAAGAGGGGGGGGGTGCTATACCAACAAACCTTCTGTCTTTTCTTTCTATTGTTCTGGTAAACATCCCCGATATTATCTGAAAAAATTAATTTTCAGATGAAAAATATAACAAAGACTATAAAATATCATTAATTTTATGTCTGCCTGTTTGCAATTTTCACCTAAATTTGTTATTTTATGGTGAGAACGCTATATACCACATGACAGTAGTGATTCAACTCCTTTATAAACAGGGAGGAAAGCACAAAATCTTATTACCCAAATGTTCTTTCTTTGGCTTTCTTCTATAACTTGTAATGTATACAAAAGGGGGACCTTACATTCCCCATAAGAAATGGTTCGGCATTTCTTTCGCCATTTGCAACGAACAAATATTATGGAATTTTATTTGTATTTCTTACATAAATTTATTATTTTATGACAGGATGTCCGTACAACAAATGTCATATAGCAACTAACTTGAGAGGGGGGGGGGCAATACCAGACATGGTTTCTGCCCTGCTTAGCGAACACGCAATGGGGGGACACTATTTCAATGGTTTTTCTTTTTCTACTTTGTTGCCAGAATTTCTACTTTTATCTATGATTAAGGGAAGTCTACAAATACCAGAAATGGTATAAAAGTAGGTATAGAAAACAGCATAGCACAGCACAGGGGGGGGGCGTACCGTATAATCGTAAAACCTAATAAATTTTCCTTATTTATGTTGCATATTTTTGAAAATTTCTTATTTCTACTAAAAGAACCTGCAATAGGAACTGCCACAACTCCTTCTACATTTACTTAGACAGATGGAAAAGGGAGGGGCTGATTTGTGAGCCTTTTCGGAATATACCAATTTCAGTTTGTATTATTTTGTGTTTCTATTTACTACAAAAATTTAAAAGTTTATGTAAGTGGGACAGTTTTGTCAGGTACTATAAGAAGTCAGTACACATGCATGCACTCAGCTCAATACGCCCCCCCCACCCTCTTAAGTTCACCCACCCCCCTTCCTAGACTATACGATTTTTCTGATTATTTTTCCCTTTTCCCTGTTCTTCCTAAAATTCTCAGATGTACATGAACGTTTTCTGCCAGAAAAACGATACTCTTAGTTTTTGTGAAAATTAATATAAACAAAAATGTAAGCAATACCTTATTTTCCTTTTTGGGCTGCACGAGATATGAGGTGGAACAGGGGCACAAGAATCAAAAAACGTACTTTTTAGAATTTGAGTAACAGGGGAAGTCCCTTCATCGACTCCTCTATTCATTCAACTTTCCAATTCATTCAAGCTTGTTCATAATGAATATTTTCAATGTTGAAAGAATTCCTCTACGAGTTCTTAAAGCGGACGCAATTCGATCTTGAATGGGTCGACTCTCGTTTCGGTCTAGCGGTTTGGTTTCCCTTCGTCGTTTTCCCCCCATTGTTTATGCATATGTATTGTTTGACGTTAATTGTATAAAGGTGTATCTGATTGCAGCAATTAGGATTGAGCATGAGGACTTTAATTGTTCCTGCTTCTGCGGGGTTCATTATTGTATTGATTGTGCAGAAAGCGCAAGAGTGGGAAACTAACTCCCTAATTTAAAATATATTTTTGGTGGCGAAAAAGTTCTGCACCCCATGAAGGAGTATGGCCTGCAAGACGGAAGTTCAAAACTCCCGCATCCCAAAAAACAACTCTTCGCGTCACCAAAATGATAAACAATATAGAAAACCAATTCATTGTTATATGCACGATTAACTGTTGGTGTGTTCCAATTGAATTGTACTTGCATCAATATTTGTAAAACTGCTGATAATGCACAAAAGTCATTGTTAACAATAAATAAATCATTCTGCGGCGCCCACGTGTATTAAACGAAACACAAAGATCTGTTGCAACGAGCAAAAACCTCGCAATTAGTTCAATGTGAGCGTATTGAATGCAACGTACAATAGTACTGGATTTGATGCAACTTTCTCGTAACGGTATCTCGTCATATTAGCACATATTAATGCGGGTAATTTGATGCCTCGAGACTTTCGCAATCTGATGTGAATTGTCTTGTAAGAGGAATTGAGCGAAAAAACAGTTTGGAATGATATATGCGGACGGCACACGAGATTAAAGCCGGAAATGACAACTTTGAAATAACGACCGTTGCGTGCACGCAAAGAAATCTCTATTCCCAAGAGCTATTATAAAATAAATAGAAGTCCTCCCACTAGCGATCCAAACCATGCACCGTTGCAACAAAAAGAAAACGGAAGCGTGAAATTATTATCATGTGAGTAACATATTGATACCTTTTGTAGTCAATATTCAAATAGAGTGGGAGATAGCTATACGTGCGAAAACTAGAAATAAATGGGAAATAATGAGTGAGCAGATAAATGCGAAGCGTGGACTAAAGAACAAGAACGGGCTACAGTTGAAAGACGAGAACAGAATGAAACAAAGGGAAGAGACGGTAGATAGGGAGTGAACAAACAAAATAAGGCAAGAAGAGAGTTGACTCGATTAAAAAAACGAACAATAGAAAACAAAAGCCAAAGAATAGAGTGGAACAGACACAACAGAAACCATATGCAGTGTTAAAGTAAGAAGACGGGGGTGAAAATGGAATAATAGTAAAATAAAAGGAGTGGGAGAAATTTTATTAAATGGAAACAGCAAAAAGTGAAAAGATGATAAATAAGAAGGAAGAAGGAAAGAAATGTAAACAAGACAAGAGCGCATAAAACCAGAAAGAGATTAAGAGTAAGACCAGAGAGTAGCGAAAAATTTCTTTGTTTCTCATTTTTTTTTTTTTATTTTTTTTATTATTACAACAACCTGTTCAGCAAATACATAGTTGCTATTCATGGTTTTGCTAAGTTAAACATAAATTATACAGAACAAGGACACTTAACTAAATATTTACAGTGATAATATTGTTAAATTTGATGATGGTATGATTCACATAATGGTTGATTATTTATGACTTTACATTTGAATAAAACTAACTAGACTATCTTGGGGTAACCGACGTTTGAGTCTTATATGTATATTTTCTTTCCCCAGTTGATGAACTTGAGCACTTGGACACAGATGCAGATTTTTGAAAAACTTAGTGCACGTCTTTTTAATGAATTGTTCTATAGTTGGCTGATTAAATTCATATTGTATTTGTGTATTCCGAACAAACCACTCAGCATTTGTGATCATCCGTAGCACTTTGTTTTGGAATACTTGTATCTTTCGAATGTGTGTTTGTGATGCAGCGCTCCACACTGGACACGCGTACGTAAGGATAGGTCTTAAGATCATGTTGTATATTAGCAAGCCACAATTTATTTTTAAAGAACTTTTCCGATTTATTATAAAGAATAACATACCAAGTCGAGAATATGCTTCATTTAACTTACGGTTTATGTGGAATCCCCAGGAGAGCCTTTGATCAAGGTATACGCCTAAGTATTTCACCGCACTATCTGATGGATTCCATTTTATCACTTGGCCATTGATTATTAACTCAGCAGGTTTGGTGTATCGTTTCAGTGTAAATATCTTCGCCTCCGTCTTGGTTGGGTTGATTGTTATGCACCACTTTTCATACCATGTTAATAGCAGATTAATGCCATTTTGAAGCGTTGTAATGGCAGACTGCAAATTGTCGTTCTGTGCTATTAGGGCTGTATCGTCCGCAAACATGGCAAGTTGAATGTTCTTCGGTTCCTCTATGTCATACGTAAATATGTTGAACAGGATAGGGCCCAAAACGGAACCCTGAGGTACACCAACTCCGATATTTTTCCACGATGAGAGAGTTGAATGAATTCTTACAGCAAATTTTTGATCCGTTAGAAATGATACTAGAATTTTACACAGGTACGCTGGCAGTTTAATTTGAGATAGTTTTAGTATGAGACCATTTATCCACACCGTATCGAAGGCCTGTGCTACATCCAAAAATAGTATTGTTGTCTACTTTTTGTTTTCATAACCTTCCTCAATTTTTTGTGTGAGCCGAAGTAGTTGATGTGTCGTTGAATGTTTGCTTCTGAAGCCGTACCGAAACGCTGGAAGTATGGAGTTCGCTGTTAAAAACTCAGTTAAGCGCGTTTGTATTGCTTTTTCCAATATCTTCGATAATGTTGGTAATAAGCTAATTGGTCTATAACTGCCAGTATGTACAGGGTTTTTCTTAGGTTTGTTGAACAAGAGTATGTGGGCTTTTTTTCCATGGTTCAGGAAAGTATCCGAAGCACATGCACGCATTAAAGGTTATTGTTAAATACACAAGGCATTTCTTCGACATATTTCTTAGTACGGTATTTGTTATCATATCATGGCCGGGAGCTTTCTTGGGCTTGAGGGGGTTGTCAAACTCTGTTTGCTCATGGTTAATATTTTTGACAGCTTTATTCGTTTGTTTAATAAATTCCAGATTAGCTGTAGTTGGTTTAGTAGTGAACGTACATTCCAATTTCTCAGCAAAAACTCTACATTTTTGTTGGTCTGTTTCAAAATTTTTTCCATTTGCTGTTATAGTAGGCATTATTTGGGGCTTCTTCAATAATTTTCTGGTTGCCTGCTACATTGTACCATCATTCGGTTGCAGTTCTTGAAGGTAGGTTTGGTACTTATTAATTCTGTACTTGTCCATTTCTTTTTCTAGTTGGTGTGTGAGTCTATTTAGTTGCGCCTTAATCTGTGGATTACGTATTGTTTGTCATAGTCTTCGTATTTTATTTTTCTCTTTAATCATGTTTAGTAGATGTTGCGGTACCTGATCATAAGTTGCACTGCCCTGTCTGTTAGTATGAGTTGTTGTTTTTTCAATCGAATTTTTAACTGCCTGGGTGAATTCTTCTATAGACTTATCTATGCTTGAGCTTGAATTTAAGTTTGTAGGGCACTTAATTTGATTGTCTATAACAGTGCGAAAGTCATCCCAGTTGATACGTCCCTTAATTAACCTAGGGATTTTGTCAGTTACTTTTATACTTTGGTCGAAAAAGATGAGTACCAGCAGGTGATCAGAGTTAAGCTCAGTGACAACAACTTTACTAATATATCTGGTAACATTTTTGCACAGTAAAATATCCAATATATCTGGTTGATGGTCTGCTCGAAATGGCACATACGTTGGTTCAGGAGGTGCTAGAACGAGGACCGCATCTTCAGCTGCATATTTTTGTAACATTGAGCCGCTCGGATTATTTGTACGACATCCCCACAATGTACTTTTGCTGTTTAGATCGCCAACCATTATTACTGGTTTATTAGTTGAGAACACTTCCCTTAGGTCCTGCTGGTTTAATTTCTTGTTAGGTTGTTTGTACGCACATAAGAGATTGATGTTGCTTTCATCGTTAAGTTTTATTTTGACTCCTATGACCTCTAGGCTTTGTAGATTTGGTAACAGTAGTGGTACTACATCAACTTTCTTTTTTTATGATTATTGCTACGCCACCTGATGCTTTTGTAGGTTTCTGTATCATTGCGATATACATTAAATCCCGGTATTGTAAATGGTACATTTTTTATTAGGTGTGTTTCACTTATGCATGCGATATCTACTTGATAACGTGCCATGAATTCAATAAATATAGATCTTTGTTGTTTTATACCATTTGCATTAAAATTTGCAATTGTTAAATTAGGAATTATCTTCTGTTTATTTGGTAACGTCGCCAATGAGGGTTGGAATTAAGGATACAATGAAATTTTTAATATAAGGGAGCAATAAGTGTGATTATTTCTTGTATAAGTTTATTAAGTGGATTGAGGGTGTCAGTATTTGGTGTTGAGTTATCTACATTTAGTGTTGAGTTGATATTTGTTTTTAAAACAATCCATTTTATAAGGGTCATTTCATATCAAATCTACTTATGTTTGAACCTGCAAATCACCGATTTTAATGAAATTATGTAACGGACAAGTGTCAGTATATGGAGACATGTAAAAGTACAAATTTTGGGACTTGAAATATTAAGGGCTTCGAAGTTATAGGCTGTCAAGTTTCGAATATTTTTCCCCTATAAACGTGTAGTTTTTACTTTAAATAAATGTACATATTTAGCGATAATTGTTTAAATGATGATATATACATTATTTTAAAGTATATGAAATGTCCTTTCGTTTGATATATAATTTGCCAAGTTTGTGTGTTATATTCATACAAAACATACGCCTACTTGGTCAGAAACGTTTTTTTAATTTGTCGAAAATCGGTGTATCTAATTTTGATAAAATAATTTGTGTGTTTGCCGACTATAACCCTTCATATACATATGTGGAAAGTTTTATTGTGAGATCTCAATGGGAACATAGTGAAAAAGAATATTTTCCATATGTGGCTCTACTGATATTGCCAATCTTGCTTGAAACAAAAGAAAATCGCAGTTTGTTATGATGGAAACACAATCTGACTTTGAAAATTGGCTTCTACAATTAATAATTTAGTAATTTGGCATAATTTTAGTAATTACAAAAAGGAACTACCTTCAAATATTTACAAACACAACTAAAATAAACTTGTGCAGGCATACCTACATTAATAATAAAAAGAAAAATAACTATTTCTAAAGATTTATATAATAATTAATAACAAAAATTAGTATTTACGAATATTTATGATAACAATCCACTAACTAATCAATTAGAAGTGTAGAAACTTTTATTCTAAGATCTCAGTGAAAACACAGTGAAAACGGTTGTTGTTGGGGGCGTAACTGAATTTGCGAATGCCCTCCAAAACAAGAGTTCGGCTACTTAATCGTTTGGTGCTTATTTCAAAAACAAGGAAAACTTAGAACATGTAAGTTTTGTTTTTTATAGGAATGTTTGAAACATTGACACCGTGGCCGTACATTTATTCGTATAATATCGTATGTGGTGTCTTTCACAAAATTCTCTTATACCTAATTATAATAAATTTGTTACTTCACGAACAGATCGGCAGCCCAGTATAAAAATTAATAACATTTTCTTAATATTTGTCTTCATGAGCAAGAATTTGAATGATAGCGTATGAATAAAATGTATGTATGTGATGGTTTGGATGGGGCAAGTTTTCAAACAGCATATGAAAACCAAATTACCAGTCCAAAAAATTTGTTCAAATGATGCATACGTTTTAAATATTACTAACGCAGAATATGAAGAAGAAAAAATACTATTGCAGAAACTATTTAATAGAGCAGTACAAATGAAAGGTACGCCGAAGTACCACTGCTTTATTCCACATTCCGCAACGCAAATGAAATGTAATATATTTTCATTTTTAGATGACGAAATCGTTGTAAATGTTGGTAAATAATTGTTTTGGTTATACTACTACTGTTAATATTCGTAAATAATTGTTTCTACTTATGTTACCCATTGCTGTAAATATGTGTTTCTGCTATCTTAATTATTATATAAATCTCTAGAAATAGTTATTTTTCGTTTTCTTATTAATGTAGGTATGCCTGCACAATTGTTTTCGTTTATTTTAGTTGTGTTTGTAAATATTTCTAGTATATTCTTCAACGAGTGTAGAATGACAGCTATTATTCACGAGGATGAAAATCATCCGAGTGAATAATAGCTATTCTACACGAGTAGGAGACTATGCTTTCTCTACGACTATTTCATAGGAAGTTACAATTTTTGGTCTGAATCAGTATTATAAAAATTTTGCTTTAGATGAACGTATATCGGTTCACTAGCCACAACCATTTTATGCCGTGTGTACTTTTTCTGCGATTTCCTCGGCAGTAAATTACACGTCGTTTTCGCGGTTTCCGTTATTTCTGGTGGCAAACACATCTCAGCGTTTTCGCGGTCTGAATTATTCATACCTAGTTCTTACTGTTTTTGCGAATATGAAAATTTAAAACTGTTTTTGACAGTTACTTCAAAAACAAGTGGGAGATTCAAGCGCTAACGTGCCACGCCCATTGGATTCTGATTCATTATTCCACCGTTTTTTTACAGAATCCAACGGCAATGGAGAATATCTATCATTCTTCAACTAAAAAGGTATATGTAACGAATACATTATATTATAGTCGTAGAGAAAAGCCCTTTTTGTACGCTTTTTAGTTTCAAAAACAGAGATTATGATTCAGGTATAATAAGAAATATTGTTTTTAAATAATTTAAAATGGGACCTCTTAATGGAAAACCGTTTACAGAGAAAATTTTAAAATTTATCACGATGCTGCAGGAAGTATAGATTTTTCAACGGTCCCTGGTAATTGATATACAATAATGCAAATTAAAATGGAAATACAAAAATCATCGCTGTCCTCCAAAATAGTAGCAATAAGTGGACGCGACTGCCTCCCTGGACTTTCCCATACTGGAAACTGTTCATATCATCTTTATTCAACAGTAGAGTTATTTTCCTCAAAACGGTTGTTCAAGTGCTATCCTAAAACCTTGCCTCGTAACGAACAGACTTACAAGGTTTGTAAGAAGTCCCGCCAAATATCTGCGGTGCCCCTTAATTTCCTTTTAATATGCAACCAGGCATACTTCATTCTCTACTATATACGTCGCGCGGTCTAACTAGTACCGATCGCTGTTGCTACCGAGGTAAAATTTTTTAAGTCCCTGGAAATTATATTTTGTAGGGCATAAAAAATCGATTTTTTTATTTTCGCGGAAAAAGATTCTTCGACGCAAACAAATAACAACCGTTAGAATAAAAAAAATATTTTTCTAAAAAAGAGGGGGGAGGGGGCCGGTGCGCTTACATATATCCACGAGTGTAATATTTCTTTGCATATGCATATGCTCCATTACGTACTGAGCGATTCAGTGAAAACCCCAGCTTCCTATCTTTTTTCGTTTATTAATTAAAGGAGTTTGAAGTTTCAAACTTCCAAGCTTCGTAGAGGGCGCCACAGGAAATTTACGGAGTTCTTCAAAAAACATATCGATAGCCCCTTGCGAGGTCTATCGACATATGAAATTTAAAAAAATTCCTTGGAGCAGTTTTTGAGAAATAATTTTTTGAAAATTTCCAAAATTTTGAAAATTCGTAATTTAGGCCCCTTATAATTTTTCAAAAAACTTTTTTATATCACCTCATTTTACCCTTCATATACTATTCAGAAAATAAAAATAATTTGAATCGATTCATCCGTTTTCGAGTAATTGGGCGTTAAA
>JABXWE010031023.1:0-12734 GCA_014611495.1 Limonius californicus
AACTTTCGACTTCAGATATCCCCAGAGGAAATAATCGCACACCGTGAGGTCTGGTGAGCGCGGAGGCCAAGCGAGGTCTCCATTTCTGGAAATGACACGTCCCGGAAATATTTCTTGAACCACGGCCATTGACGCTCTCGCCGTATGTGCAGTAGCACCATCTTGTTGGAACCATATGTTTGCAGGATTGATTCCATTCCGAGCCAACTCTGGTGCGAGGAAGTTATTCAGCATTTGTAGCTGAATTAACAGAAACAGCGTGTCCGTCCTCTTCATAAAAATATGGACCTATTACTCCGAAATTTGCTACAGCGCACCAGACCGTCACGCGTTCACAATGAAGTGGTCTTTCGTGAAGTTCACGAGGATTATCCGCCGACCAATATCGAAAATTTTGCCGGTTCACATACCCAGAGAGATAAAAATGGGCTTCATCGGACATTGGAACGATACTGTTATCATTAAGAATGTTCAGAATTGACTGGGAACACTCGCTTCGCATTTGGTAGTCACGTTCACTAAGTTCTTGGACTGTCACGATTTTATATGGGTGAAAATGGAAGTCCAGGTGAAGCATCCTTCGAGCACTACGGTCTGATATGTTCAGAGCAGCAGCTTATTGGCTGGCCGACCGACGTGGACTCCCTTCAACTGCCTGTCGCAAAGCCTGGACATTTTCCGGAGTACGAACAGATCGTGGGCGGCCAGGAGGTTTCTTCTTCGCAGCCAAAGATGTTTGCCTAAAATTTCTGACCCAGCGCATTATTGCATTTCGGCTGGGTGTAGCACCATGACGACCGATATTGAACTGTCTTCGGAACAATCGCTGAGTATTGACTACAGAATCACCAGTTTTAAAGTAGGTTTCTACTGCGAAAGCACAGTGGCTTGGGTTCCACTGCTGCATTTTAGCTGTCACTAAATTAAATGGCGTTGATTGAAGCAACCAATTGTCTTTTTCTACGCCGCCTACCTCAAATAGGAAAAACGTAAAAACCATTTCAAAACCGTCCGGTTTTTCTGCCGGTCCCCGTATAAAAACACTAAATAAAAATATTAATTCCTTGAGTTTACAAAGATTTACAAATTACAAATTTTTAAACCAACTTCATTTCTTGGTCAGATTACATCCACTTTTCACATTCAGTTGTACATTTTTCTTGGCTGGAAATTAAGTTTATACTGTTAGATTTCCAAAACAATAAAGTTGACGAACTTTCGAATCGGATAAGAAACAAACACATTATTTACATTTTAGTGACTTGATGTAAAATCTTTGAAACCACATATATTCGTAATGTACCGAATTGAAATAAGATACAAAGCGATTTAGAGATTAAATAACCTCAGCTATACGTGGTTAAAGTTTTTTACTCATGTTTCGAATCATCCTGTATAGGAAAAACAATTAGTTGTGGTTCAGTTTTCATTATCCTGCTGTAGATGACCAAACGCGATTATCTTTTAATCAATATAATATATTGATACTTTATGATTGATACGATAAAAATCGCACTTAGACTATAAGAATACTGAAAAATTGTTTATCTAATATTGTGTGATACTTTCACGATCAGAAAATCCGACTGCACTATAGTTTTTATTTTTTTTTATACAAATATTGAAACTTCATAAGAGCACATCATTCAACACTAAACATAATTTTACAGCAATACCAGGTTCACCGCAAATGACACGTACGTACTTATTGAAATTTTTTCGAATACATACAAAAGTCTGCGCTTAAAACTGCAATTCAATTGGTTTTTGAGAACTTGAACATAATTGCTACAGTGTTTACACATACTGATTCATGACCTCCTTAAAAATTTTAACATGTCATAATGTAAACTGTTTGTTGTCCGACTAATTAAACAGTAACCGTATTTTGTTTCATACAGTTGGAGAAAGAAAATCGACCAACAGCTAGTTTACTGCAACCATTGTGCTTTTTCCGCGTGTTATTTAATGAAAGGGGTGTATTTTCCCATTGCTGAAATTCTACTGCCGACAACGGTAAATTTGGAATTTCAAACGCGCTGTATTATTTTATAAATATGCAGACACAGGTTGATATGCGAGAAAGTCCAAACAAACTGCATCGCTCATTTTTTTATGTTTGATATTATATTATTATTGACATTTTCTTTATCCGGCCAATTTGTACTCTCAATTAAATGCCAGTGATTTTTAGGTGCCAGTTGCAGACTACTAAACTTTTCTGTCCATCGCCGTACTTCAGGGTTGCACTAATTAAATTTTAAATGGCTTCGTGTGGTATTTTTTAAACTTTTAATTATCCGCTGGGAAGCTACATCTCATTCTTGTACTGCTTCCGGTATTGTTGCCCTTCGGGTGTTTAGTAAAGTAAGCTGAAATAGTGAATTTTTCAGTATTTTTGTCATTGTTGCATTGCTGACAAATTCTTTTTTTATGGTCTCTGTAAAAACAGCCAACTGTTCTGAAAATAATGTAAAGATTGCAGTTACTTTCTATCAGGCTGTAAGTTTTAGTAACTACGAGCTGCTGGCATGCCAATTGCATCGTTAAATAATTAATATAAAATAAAACTGCTGTATTGAAGAGTCTAAAAATAGATAAGGTTTTTTAACCACCAGTTGACAAAAAGTCTCAATATAGTTTGTGATTATTTTATTAAAAACATTTTTGGGACGTCCCAGTTAGAGCAAAGTTGTATCTGCAGTAATTATTTACAGGGTTTACCAATAACAATAGTTGGAGACTACCATTGTTTTATATCAAATTACTGTTACGGGGTTATCACAGATAGAGGATTGAGGTCAATACGAGTTTAACATGGGACTTACATATTTACCGAGAGCAGTTTTCATTTATATTACATACACATTCTTTGAGATTGCGTTTTGCCTGATAATTTCTAGGATTTGCATTGTGAACTGGATGTATTTCAATAGAATTCTTATCGCTTGGAGAACTACTAGAAATAAAATAAATTAGTGTAAAACTGCAGGGATTACGTCAACTTTTTCCATTCATTCAAACTACCCCCAACCGCTTTCGCATTACTTCAGGTGGGTGCGGGCTCCCTTATATCCTACCTAACCCTTCATGCAACATGCACTCAAAACTTAACTAAGAGAAATACGATGGCCTCAGCCGGGGTTCGATTTCACTGTCATCTTGAGTGGACTGATTATTCGCACTGCTCCACCGAGGTTCCAGGGATTACCTCAACGTAAGGAAAAGCAGCATTTCAAAAGCTGCCATTTTAATCCAGTTTGAGGGATTACACCTAAAAATCCAATAATGAATGTAATATTTAACACCGTGCGACGTTGAATTGAGAAATATTGTCACTTTGCGGATTTGTGAAATCAATGCGTAGTAGTAATTTGTTGGATAACATAACTGATGTTAAAATGTATTATAATTATTAAAGTTACTTATATTAGATTATACAGAGAGAGCTAAACAGTTTACTTAATGCTTTTAGAGAGACTAATAGACACCCAAGTAACAATTTTAGTTTTAGTATATTCTAGAAGAGCTTGTCTCTAAAGCTATTTATAACTCTGTTAAAACTGCAAAGCTTCTTTTGAACCGAGTTCTGAAGCACCATAAGAGTGTAACGGACCACCTTGAAAATGATCCTGCATGCCAATTTATAAAACTGCTTTTAAAACTTTATGTTTTAATAGCAGATCTGAACCTACTCCCAGAAGTGATCTGAAGTTTATGATAAAACTGCCTTTCGGTTTTGGAAAATGAGATTTTAAAACTTTAATAGACAAAATTTCTATTTAATATGATATTTACAAATACCAAGCAATTCCTTAAAACAGAATAGGCCCCGAAGTCTGTCACGATTATGAAATAATAGATTTGGAAGTGAACATGGTGATTATTCAATAATCTAATACCTATTACATTTTATGAAGCTAAATTCAAAGAGCGGTTAAATTTTCCAACAAGGACTAGAGGTTTGTGAAACATAAAGCATATAGTTTCAAAAAATGATAGTGCCCACTAAATACCCACGTTTGAGAAAATATCTAAATATATGTGTTTACTGTTTGTATAGTCAAAAATAGGTTAATTTGTATCAATTAATTTATACTAATTCTGAGGTAGCAAAATGTTTGCATCAGGAAAAATTTAATATTTTTCTTATTTCTTGTCGAAAATAGACCGGCTGAATAGAATAGAATATGGTTGCACATTTTATACCACTCAATCCAAAAAATTATGGTGTACTCACGTATAATTCTCAATAGCTTTATACAATGCCGGCTTAATCGGCTTTTGTCTTAAAATGAGTATTAACTAGTGTGCTGTTTTTAATAAGTTGTGGGTCGATACCCGTTTGAATCCATTTTGACTTAACACATTCTTTGAAAGTAATAGGATTTAGAAGATTCTATCATAAAACTCTCTTTAGCTCTTAAAGGCTTTACTTAAAACATTCAAGATTTAAGATAGACGTCACTCGGCCACAGCATAACTTAAAAATTCGTGGACATTTTTATGCGGCGAAAGGAAGGTAGAATTAATTAAACTGCTAGACGACGGAGGCATTGCAATTTTTCAGAAACTCCTCAATAAAATATATGAAACTGGACAGCATCTAGCCCAATGGCTTTTATTAACTTTTATACCCTTACCAAAAAAGAACAACGCAAGGAAATGTGATGAGAATAGGTTTATCAGTCTCATGAGTCACACCCTAAAGCTATTCCTTAAGATCATACTCCAGAGAATATCCAGAAAATAAAAACCATCAGTGACTCACAGTTTGTGTTTAGACGAGGTATGGGCACGCAAGAAGCCTTGGTTGCAACGCAAGTAATCGTGCTAAACTGTTACAACCAGAGAACAAATGTAATCATGTGCTTCATAGACTTCCAGAAGGCCTTTGACAGGGTACAACACCAAAAACTGTTGCAAATTCTAAGGCCGATGGATATTGACCAAAGGTATATCCGATGTATTGAAAATCTATATCTGAACCAAACAGCGCAAATTAAGATCGATGGTGAGACAACTAACACAGTTGAATTTCGCAGGGGATTCCGCCAAGGATGTGTTCTCCCACCCTTGTTGTTTAACCTGTATTCCGAACATATTTTCCAGGAAGCACTTGAGGATGTTGAGATGGGCATTAAAGTTAACGGGGTGTGGATTAATAACATCCGATATGCGGGATACCGTTCTAATATCTAATGACATGGTTGATTTTCAACACCTAGTCAACGTAATAGGAGAACACTGTCAAAGAATGGGCCTTAAAATAAACACGAAAAAATCAAAACATATGATAGTGACTCGTGAACCAGACACTTTCAGAAACTCTAGTCTAACACGCGAAGGGGAACCAATTGAGCGTTTGAACAAGTTCAAATATCTCGGATCATGGCTTAATGAAGACTGGACATCCGATTCAGACATAAAATGACACATAGAATAGGCTCGTAGTGCGTTTGTAAAATTTAAGTTCTCACAAACGCAGACTTTGGCTTGAACCTCAGAGTAAGATTTATAAAGTGTTACATCTGGTTAGTACTGTTATATGGAGTGTAGGGATGGACCTTGAAAGTGGCCATCTTGAACAAATTGGAAGCTTTGAAATGTGGATATACCGCAGAATACTTAAAATTCCATGGATGGTACGAGAATCTAAAAGAGAAAGTACCAATTATTACAGCTAATTATCGAAGGAAGGTATGAAGGTAAAAGCGGAATGAGAAGGAAAAAGTTGTCATTGTTACTCAATATAAGACAATGGACCGGACTGAGAACGATCGAAGACTTAATACATACATTAAGAGACCGGAATAAATTGGAAAATGTGGTCGCAAACATTCAGTAATGGATATGCATGAGAAGAAGAGAAGAAAGGAAGGTGACGGACAAATAGTCAGTGTTTTTCCTCATCCCCACTTCACTTTTCGTAATCATTTTGTATTTCTGCAAAAAATTGCTATCATGCTGCAGCAACTGACGATATGTGCTCCTCTGTTTCCTACCACAGGTTTAAGGTTACTTTTCAAATAAATAAGTTCTGGAGAGAAAAAAAAATGAAGCCTATTGCACCTAAAGATCTTAGCGCCATCATTATTTGCTTGAAGGCGTTAGGAAAAATAAGATTTTATTTATGCTATATTTGCGTCTTAAAGATAATTCTTTAAAGCTTTTATAAATCCATTTATTGCTCTTGAATTCCACACAAAGCAAAAGTCCCTTAACTTGGTTTTAAAGCTAAACAGTTTTAAAGAAGCTCTTATAAATGCCTTGAAAAGCGAATCATAAGTTAATGGTCCTGGTGTTTATTGTATGAGTTTTTTTTTAACAATCGTGGAGTTGCCAGAGGCAAGTTAAAGTTAAAGTTTTGAATATGTTATATTTCAATTTGAAGTTTATGCTAGAATGCTATTGTGACAATAGCGATAATTTTTTCGAATAGTAAAGTGTTATGATAATAATTTTAATCAATTGTTGTGTATGTATTAGATTAGTAATATCCGTACGTGAAGAACTAAAGGATGGCTAACTAGTACTTGAAATATGTAGTCACACTAGGACAGAAACTGCTAATACTGTTTGGTTTAGTTAATTTAATAAAGGACTTGGTAGGAAAAGATAATAGTACTCACGATAGTAGGAACAATTGCTGATTATTTAATATACAATCTTTCCGCATTATTATTATTTTGTACCTTACTTACAAAGAAAATCAAACCTTTCATTTAATAGTTTCTACGTGGGTTATTAGAGTTGTGAGGTACCTTTCTGTGATTTCCGAATGTAAACACTAGTTTATTTTACAAGAGCTTATTTCAAATACTCCTTCATAAGCTGCTGTTGTTGTTTCTAGTTGTATTTAATTAATTAGAAAACTTTATGTTAATATTAAAAAGCTTTTTAGAAGTAGATGGTCAAGAAATCTTTGACAAGAGAATTTTGTTTCTTTGTGTCACAAGACGAAGTTCGTGTACAATTCCAGTAATGTAAAAGTTGTTTATCAAGGAGTTCTATTTATATTCGATTATTGCAAGTTGTATTAAGTTTCATATATCGTGTATTCCCATCCAACCGAAATACCCGGAATTTATTGTCTGTTTACCGAAACTTGATGAGGGATAAGAATTTATGGAATGCAAAGTTGTGGGTAATCTTTGAAGATTGTGGCATAAATTTGTACATGGTTGATAACATTTTTATTTACTAATACTGACAAAATTCGTTACTCTCCTACCCTCTCTTTAAAGGATTTTGATTGATTATACATGGCCATGCTAAATTCCTCAAATTGTTATTGTGATGGTGTGCCATTCATATTTTTATATCATGGGTTTTGTATCGTAAATTATTTGCACAAACTGATTGTAGCTGCCAATAAGTTCTTGTATAAATTATTTTAGAAGGTGGTCGTTTTAGTCCACAATTTAGCTGTATTATTTGAGTGGAATTTTGTATATTAAAATCGTTTCATAGCTTGTAAGAAACAAGTTCACAGTTTTTCAATGAAAGTTCAAAGGGAATTGTCAAATACAGCGTTATTAAAGTTTTCCAATTTAATTATAACTTCACGTAATGGTGATTACTTATCAAACGAAAGCAAGAAAATTAGTTAATGACATTTGAAGATTTATCAAAAAGTCGAAATAAACACGTCATTTTCGAAAGCAATAGAAGTAAACATGTTTGTAAACTTGAAAATATTTAAATATTTCCAATTTATATATCACCGCAGAAGTGCGGTATAATGCTATTATTTTACTAGAGGACAATGAATGATTGTGTTATACCTAATACATTACTATATGTGCTTTGTATATAGTATTAAAAATTCTAATTGTCTAGTCTATTATAGGATTATTCACGTAAGGTAATGATACAAAATATACGTTTTTATGCCACCTATTTTACAATTCATAGTTTACGTTAATTATAATGTTAAATGTAAATGCAGTAAGAATCCTAGATATCTTACTGTTTAAGTGACAAATGGTACTTAAACTAACGGTAGTTGTTTCTGATTAAATGCTATATTATTAATTATGTATTATGTATATATTAAAACATATAACAACGATAGAGTAAATGCCTATGGTTCTTAATATATGCCAATTCAAATTATAATTAAGGTGAGCTATGATTTGTAAAATGGGTTCATAAAACTGTATATGTAGGCTAATTATCTTTTGTATCCTGTACATATACGCTATAACGTTTAGAATAATATTGTTTAAATATGTACCTGATTTTAACAAATCAGTTTTCCTATCTTTGGCATTGGACAACACAATGAAAGCCAGTTTTGTTCTTTTAAAAAAAATGCTTTCGAGGTGTTTGTCTGGTTTACTCTTCACACACTTTACACATCAATGTTTACTGATATTTCACCGAAATATGGAATTGTAATATATTTAATTTTGTAAGAGTAGTATTTTGTATACATTTTTTAAGTTGCTAACTTTTAATTTTTTTTTATTTTTATATCAGACTATACTGTGCTGTAGACATCATTATTTATAATTCGTTTAGCAATTGAAATCGAAATTGGTGTAATTGTTGTTATCCAGAGGAACTATTAGATCTCTATGTATTACAGTGCTATAGGCCCTAATTTATGTGTTATGGTGACAACAGTTTTGTCATATTATTGCATTTGTCGGTGTAGGTTTCCTCGAAATAGAGAATTTCAGTTTCTTTTTCTATTGTGGTCTGTTCCTAGTTTAAGTTTTATTATTGGATGTAGATCAATAATAAAATTCAACAATAACTTCAAATGAACTATCAAAACATGCTAAAATGTCATCTGCATAACGGAACTGATAACAAATAATTTACTCAGACCGATTTCCTTAACAAAATAACTTTCAAATGTTCTGTGAATATGATAGCCAAATGCGGTGATACTGGACTTTCCATTACTGCGCCATTTTTCTAAAGATAAATTTAATCATTAAATATAAATTTATTTTAATTAAGTAAAACCCAACTAATTGTATCCATTTCATTAAATCAACATTTTTCTTGTTAGTAATATTATTTGACAGGGAAATACACACAGGTGGAGATCAAAACATTTTCGTAACATCGAAGTTAACTAGTTTGCATTGTAAAGCCAAACGTAAATTGGAAAACTTTTTCATTAATTCGGAAGAATTTTTAACTGAATATTTTGGTGTGTATTCTAAACTCCCCTTTCTTTTCCATTCGCTCTCCTTGTCAGGGTCGCAGTGACTTCCTCTGAGACTAATGTCTACCACTGCTGTCTATCGTTTGCTGTGTGAATTGCTTCGTGAACCTGGATACTGGTAATTTATTTCATTATGCCAGTGCCGTGGAGAGCAGCTTCCAACACGTTTGACGTTGACTTTTCTTTCCATCATTATTAGGCGTTCTAAATCTGAGCTGTCTCTTGCCACATGCCTGAACTCGATTCTTCTATAAGATGGAAAGGCTTTTTCGTCGCTCCGTCCATCGTATGCGGATGATTCTTCGGTGGTACTACATTTTGAATGTCTTCCATTTAAGGATTTATGTCTCTCTCGCATATAGCATAATCGGAACAACTAAGGAATTGAAAACGTGCCTCTGTTGCATAATGAGCTTTTCAAATTTTAATAAGTTTTATTTATTGCTTTTCTTGCAATTTGAACTCTTATTGGCATTTCAGTTTCGCATTGTCAACGGTCGCTTTATTGAATGCACCCTGTATGCGCGACGTTATTTATGTATCTGCAAACGCAGCATTAACCCGAGCACACTGTTAAGTGCTGGGAAAAAGACGGAAGTCAGGTTCCAGCTCTCGACCTGAGTGTTACGCAGATTTAAAATTACCCTCGGGCATCCGAATCAGTGTAATTTACCAATATGTAATTACCTTCGCTTTGTGCGGTGCCATTTACGGTACGTCCGAAAAAAGGGGAGAATTAGGTTTCCCAAAAATTCCGAAAATATCGTTTAAAGTATAGATTTGGAAAATTTCGTCGTATGACGCAATATTGAAAAATCTGCCAAAAGCAAGTAATTTCGAGAGAAGCAACTGTAAAAACTGCTCCCTTCTACACTCAGGGACTGACTGAAGCCTCACAACCCCCTTGAAGGGGCAATTTTTCATTGAAAAAGGTAAATTATCAAAACATTTGTTAGCCACGCTTCAGCTGTTCCTTTTAGTTTACCGGGGAAAGCCCCTGCGACGACGCCGGCCATTGTGCAATCTTGCAAAATCAGTGTATATTTTGCATGTTTTCTTCGAAGAACTTTAGAATTTTATATATAAGAAATCACTGCGTGTACAAGGCCTTTTCGTCGTATCTTTTTTTAGGTATTAACTTTGATTTAATTGTTTTGGGTTCACCTGCACCTGACCTTTTTTTAATATTAATATTGTTCGTGTCAAACTATGTTTGTGTTTTTTTAAATAATGTTTATCTTTGTTTGTTACCGTATCATAATCATTTAACCATTTTGCATGTATTCTGTCCGCTTCCTTAATTTAATTAAATGTCTTTTTAAACTCGACTCTTATTTTCTTTTGATATTTGTATTAAAAGTAATGTGAAGATTCCTGTAAGGGCAGCTGGGAGCAATTGTTGCGCCCCTTTGTTTTCGGGGCTGGCAAATTCACTTTTTTTTATTAGGAATAATTACGTGGCGCCCTCACTTTTTACGGCTTATCCCGAATTTGATCACATTTAAGCGCGGTACATTTTACAAAATGAAGCCCCCGTCCTCCTTTGAGCTACGCTAGGGTATACCATCATCGTCACAATTTCATTTAAGACCGTGGCAAACGTTCGTAATGACGGGCCAAGGTAATTACATTTTTGGATACCATCACAACCAAATACTTGATAAATTTCTGACCAGTTATTGGTAATTTTTATTGTTATTGCAAATCATAATTTTTGTCTTAGTCTGGTTAACATAGAGATGTACTTGTTCATTTTCATGTTGTAGTTATTGAATTTTTTGCTAAGATGATGAAAATATAAGCATCCCGCAGATTGGTGATGTGCTCGCCGTTTATACATATGCCTTCTTGGCAAACACCGGCGCGTAAGATATGGTTTGCACTTTGCACGATATTTGTTCTATTTTTTATCTTTGCAATATTATTGTCATAAAGTTGTTCAATAAGGGGAATAACATGTATGTCATAGCCTCCTATAGTTTAGACCAGTATACAGAATCAAAAGCGCGTTGCATCAATGTAGAAAAAATACATGAGTACGTTGTATTTTCCATTTTTTTTTCAATTAATTGGTGTATGTTAAGTTTAGTATGAGCAAAGTGTGAATTCATCAGGGGTGCCTGTGGAATTTAGAAGTCATGTGTATTATAATAGCACAAAACAATAAACTGACTATGACAGTTGTTGTATTTAACAGTTTTCGCGGCATTTTATATAAATATTAGAGTTCTAACATGGACAACGGTTGAACAATAGTGATTGGATTTATTCAGCATGTGCTTGCTTAAATGAATTTAGGGAGAAATGCACCGTTGTAGTAGTATTAGACAACGACTATTTTCATCAAGTAGAACATACTGTGATGACCTTCAGAGGAACGGGTAGCGTATTATTGGTATATCATCACTTAGAAATGAGCAACAAATTGACGACGTCAGAATTCTAATGCAGGATGAACCAACTAAATCGATTCGAAGTCTTGCTTAAAAATTGATCTTAGTTATGGTACTTGTGCTATCCTACAACAAGATTTAGAGATGTATCTATACAGACTACAAATGCATCAAGAGCTCTTACCTCTAGATTAGAACAAAAGTGTTTTATACTGTAACTGGTTTCTTGAACATATAAACGATAATAATGTTTTGGACTTGATTAGTGATGGTGATATCTCGAATAAAATCATATAAAATATTCGATTATGCATATATCTAGAGATATCTCGAGTTGCGAGTAGTTCATTCATTCGAATGATAAAAACTTCTCTAATTACTTTCGTTTAGTTGTTCGGCTGGTAATCGAAATATCGTCTGCGTCGGTATATAATTTGAGTAGTATTCGTATTATTATTATATTATTATAGTTCAAGAAGATGGTAAAAATAAACTTCAAAGTCACATATTTGACTTGTTTTGTGTGTTTGCTTTGTTTTTAGAATTTTGAACTGGACAGGCTTAAAAGTTACAGTTATTTATTTCTACCTTTCAATACTTAAATTCAAAAATTTTAATTGTAAAATTTTTTAGATTAGAATTTATGTCACTGTTTAAAAATATCAATTAACCAAATTTTTGGATCTTAATAAGTTACGTCCGTATGTAATATGGAGGGTTTTGATATTACCTTCCTGTTTAAAAAATGTAGTGGCTAAATTGGTCGTCATGATCAATGATAATAAAATAAATAGAAATATCATTAGTATTTAATAACTACATGCAGGTTATTCTTACTATTTGACGAAATTTAAATAAACACAGAACAGAATTCATTCTAAAACCGAAAAAACAATTCTAGATAAGCTCTGAAGTGCCAGGAAGTCATCATTCGAAGGGAAGGAAGTGAGACATTTCTCACATTGCCGAAATGCGCAGTTTGAATTTGAATGAATATCTCGATTATTAACATAATTCGAATACTAATCATTCGATTATTAAGATCATTCGATTATGCCTATCACTATACTTGACTTTTTTCTCCGATGAATCTTGGTTTTCTTTAAACAGATACGTGAATTCTCATGTAATGTGAATGTGGAGCACTGACAACCCGC
>JABXWE010031024.1:0-15364 GCA_014611495.1 Limonius californicus
AAAAAAATTATTTATGCAGGCTACACAAACTAGCTTAGCCTTGTCTCACACCAAACCGATGGGCCTATAAGGCCTGTGAAAGCTCCATAATAATATATACTTTAAGAAAGTGTGTTTTCCTTACAATCAAATTTGTTGTTAATTCCCTAAACTATTTAGCTAATTTTGTGTTACAAGTTTATATATATATATATATATATATATATATATATAATTTTTTCAACTAGTATTGGTGTATCGGTTACAACAATACCTGTTACACTGTAACATACTGGAGTTATAATCATATTATTATGGATACACAGATGAAGGAATTGTACAGGTTTGCTGAAGGCGTAATTTATCGCATTACATGATTGTTTTATCCAAAAAATTACTTGTAATTAGTAGTAGTAGTCAAATATCAATTTGAAAAAGTGCTGCTTCCACACAAATAAATATTGAGTTGCGTATTTACTAATTGTGGCATGTGGTTGAAAGTTGGTATTATAGGTAAGTGCTTTTAGTTTATTGTATAAGTTGTGATTCCTCATTTTATTATGAGAGTTGTATGCTAAGTAATCGTAGTGTGTGTGCCTAAAGGACTGTGTGCCCTAATTTATTGAGAAACTTGTGTGCTGCTATGTTATCATAGGAGCTGTAAGATTAGTAATTGTATTGTGTGTACCTAAAGGGCTGTGTTCCCCTAATTAATTGAGAGAGTTATGTGATGATACTTCATTAATACAGCTGTGTGCTCATTAAGGGTGCTGTGTACTCATTAAGGGTACTGTGTATGTACCAAAAGGGCTATGTGCTCGGTAATAGTATCTTAAGGACTTAATCTACTGTTAGATTTTGGTATTATTACATTTTATTAAAGCTGTGTGCTTAATAATGGTATTGTGTGTGCCAAAATGGCTGTGTGTTCGGTAATTGTATTGCGTGTATCTAAAGGCATGTACCTTAATGTAGTATTAGAACTTGTGCATTATTATTTTATTTAGACCTGTGTGCTCAGTAATGGTGTTGTGTGTATCTAAAGCAGCATTTCCATTGACAAACATTTCTTCACAAATATCGACTATTGCGTATACATATTTGTTGCTACATGGTGTGCGTTTGTCGTCTACCGGCATTAATATCTCAACGTATGGCGGACATGAGCAGCAAACAAGTACGTCCACACTGAAAGCAGCAACAACTACGCCAAATTACGAATCTGTGGGAAGTTACCGACTTTGCTCAAAACATGCTTGTTCGTGCCCGCCGTATGGTGTTTGTGCACGTATTGTGAATTTTTTGATTCACCAATATTTGCTCTCCAACATTTTTGCGCGCTCCATGGAGACGCGGCTTTAAGCTTGTGCCTTAATGTACTGTTATTATTATTTTAATTAAAGCTGTGTGTTTCATAATGGTACTGTGTGTACTAAAACGGCAGTATACTCGGTAATGATATTGTATGTATCTAAAGGCCTATGCCTTAATTTAGTGTTAAAGTTGTGTTCTTAGTAATGATACTGGATCTACGTCAAGGGCCATGTGTACCTAAATTATACTCAGAATTGTATGTTTCAACAATGTTATTAGAGTAATAGTAGAACTGTGTGTTAGTTACTCCGAAAAGTTATTAAAAAATTCAGAGGTTGCCACTGAATATTCCATCTTATAAGGAGTTAGTTTAGCTGACAGGGCCAACGTACATATAGGACATTCACCAGTCAAAAAGCAAAGAATTCTGGAAAATAGGAAGTAGAATAAAAATATAAAACGTTTTCGTAATAAATACCACCCTGTGTAAAATTTAGAAATATGAGCGTTTGGTAGTTAAAAGTTTTGTTTTATGTATGTTTATATCAGATATCTTACATCTGCTTACATAATTACAGAAATTATTGCAGGAACTATAACTTGAATGCCAACTTTTAAAACCTGCCATAGAATCCTTTATACGACAGTTTTGTTATTGTTTTTTCGAAAGTCTAAATTGATCTTACTTAAAACACTTTCTTAAGCGATAGATAATTTTGAGAAATATTTAACAATTTATTCGTTTTAATGCATACAATAAGGCCCCGATAAACATCACCTGATATGTTGTTTTATTTTTATTTAACAGATTACTGTAGCCTTGAAAAAATTGATGATTATTTTGTTTTATTTATATGGTGCTACTACAAATTAATTAATTCTTATATAATTTAGTCTTCATATTTCTTGAACACTAAGTATTAAATGTGTCATTTTTAAATATAAATATTTTAAAATATGAAATTGCATATACAGGGTGTATCAGAAATAGGTACAAATATTTAAACCAGTAATAGATTGGCTCAAGTAGAATTCAATGGTACTATTCATTTTTCAAAAATCATTGTCTATTTTTTGAAAAAAAAATTAAATAAAATTTTGTTTGAGAACTGCTGATGATACATAGAAAATGCATTTAAGCTGTAGAAGGTTATTAACTAATTGTAAAGTAAATCCTAAGTGGCAAACACGTAAAAACTTGTCTGGCTTGTGATAACAACAACAGACTTAATAGAAATTACTGACCTACCTAATAGTATTGGTTTGTGGCAGGTGATAAGAAATTTTTTTGCACTTCTATCTTATTCTCCTTTGCATAACATGTCTTTGAACTCAAATTTTTGTTATTATCCTGCGGTACTCAAACAATTTTGGGTCAAATTTTCAATTATTATTTTCTCATATCTTAAGGGTCCCATTTCCAAAGAATCGTTTTCTCTAGTTTGTACATATTGTAATCTACCATCGGATTTAATATTTGTATATATTTCTGATACACCCTGTATATTATTTTTGCTGTAGTTGTTATTGCATATTTAATGCATATATAGGCACTTTCAAATAAAAAGCATATTATGCATTTTATAGTGCACATTTCTCTGGGCTTTACTTGTATAAATATCTCCTAACTTCTAGGAACAAAATAGGAACAGAAACGTTGTGGTAAGTCCAGAAAAACATAACATGGTCTCAAATTATACCGCCTACTCTAATTGATTTTTTGTTGCACGTTTGTTGGTACACAACGTAAAAAAGTAATAGAATTGGTTAGCCTCGAACCATAAGAAAATGTCAAGAGTAAATAAAACTAGACACATCTTGCAACAAACACGAATTTCAGAAAATATCCATATCTTAGAAGACTAGGTATATTTATTTCTTGTTATGATTCAGATTCACTAACGTAAATTAAGAAAACGCACATATATTTCCAGTTTTTAAGTTTTGCATTTTACTTGTGCAGCGATATTGCTGACGCATTCACTGCTTTCATAAATACAATCTCCGGAATGCATATGTTATATAAATTTATTGTAACTTTCTATCTGCAGTACTAATAAAGGTAACTTCGTTCGAATCTTGTAAACCAGTTTTAAGAATGTTCCTCGGAATATTACGTTGGACTCTTATTATCTCGTTAATATGGACGATGCCATCTCTCTTGATGTGCTGTGCAGCCTCACTAAGAATAGAAAGGTGACTTGTCACTCTGTTCGGCTATTGGAATATGCCATTAATAAATTCAACAACTTCGGATTAAACGTCTTCTAATCGCAATAACATCGGGTTTCAAACTAACATGACGGATTCTTAATGTATGTTAGCATATTCGATTAACCCCATAATGAGGACGATATAAAGCACAAAAGCAAGCATTAAATATGTATGCAAATTGCTGCTAGATGAGCATTTAAAAGGGAACAAAACCAGTAGGTATAAGAAACGACGGAAACTAGTAGTTATAAGAAAGGAACAAAACTTTTCTAATCACTACTTACTGTTAAAATATTTCGATTCGTTGCTAACGTGAATACCCATTCATGAATATCAATCAAATTCCCATTCCCAGAAATTGATTTCCAAACTGTATTTGCCTGGCCATTACGTGTGTTGTTCCGTTGAAACGAAGTGTTAGAGAATATGTCGAAGATGATTAAAAATCAATTTTTTGCTTTCACTTTCAGTGTTGATTTCAAGCTTGTTGGGATTTACAATTCGTAGAAATTAGTATTAATTTATGTCTGAATAATCAAGAATATGGTAATGAAGCAACAAAAACAACCAACTCCTTACGTAGGCAGCCCCAATTATTATGCATGTATTCTCGCACAACAAAGTGTTTTAGAGTATCAATAATATAAATGGAATGAATACCCGAAGCTCCTAAGTAAATCCTTTTAAGGAGAACCAAAAACCTTTAATTAAAATCGCATTAAGGATGAAAACACTTTAACTATTTAGAAGAATAATTGACAGAACTTTCAACTATTTTTTATAGTGATAGGGCGGGAATTGATTTCCCTAATAATAGGGTAAGTTTATAATGAATTTTTATAAGGTTTTTAATTCATTTTGAAGTACTGTATAATATGTAATTTATTTAGTGTAGTAGTTACTTACTGTTTCATTTTCATAGAACACTTGTGTAACTTCTATTTACAATACTTATTTTGTAGCTATCAAGGACGACTTGAATCTATTAAAATTACTAATTCAACCGGAGGAGGCTTTTGACTCACGGCACACTTTTTTGTTACTGGTCGTCTAAAGCAGTGAAGATATAAAACTTATATTTTTAATATGTTTTGACTAGTAATTCTTCATCCAAAATTGCATAAAACATGATGATTAATACATTAATGTGGCCTACATACCGTATATCAAGGAGGCTAACACCATCCCCATGTTTTTTGTTTATTTAGTGAATGAAATTGAATTTTAAATAATTTAACCCATGAAAAGGCATTAAAGGACATAAAAAGATATTCATTTTATAAATCTCTTCCACATGTCACAATGTGATTCGGTTTCTTTAATTAATTATGGCAATTCTATGTTTCTGAGAAAACATAACAATTTTTAGGGCTGAAGGTCTGCGTTGTGGTGCAGTCTGCTCCGCTTACAGAAATATCCACAAAAGAGCATTAAAGGTCTTAAACAGATCTCAATTTTCGGTTATGGTTGCGACAGAAGCCACATTAACTTTAATTTTAAATAGAACTTTCCGTACATTATTATTTATTTTAACGGATGCTTTTATTCTAAATGAGGCTTATATAAACAATATTATAATTTTAAAATAGTTTTTTCCTGTTGGAATGTGCACTTGTGACTTCATTAGAATACTAATGCTAAGTTTGTACAGCTATCGCATTCGGACTTACACTTTCCTTCCCTTAATGATGTGCATTTAGCTCTACTACGAGAACAGCCTTTTAAGTTTTTACAAACGACCACTCGGTGACGCTATTGAGATGTTTCATTACTATTTTCGTAAAATTTGACATTTGTTACCGTGAAAACAGTGGCAGCTTAGAAATCGATCGTGCAGTTTGTTTGTATACCATGAGCGTTTAAAAAAACAATTTTGTGAAAAAAATGGAAATTTCACGTGAAGGGTGATTTTTTCGATATTAGTAAAGGCCTGACTCAACAACAATGCATAGAATCGCTTCGTTCAACTTTTGATAATGAAGCACCATCAGAAAAGACTATTTACAACTGGTTCGCAGAATTTCGTCGTGGTCGACCAAAATCGGTTGTTATTCCAAAAAACATCGACACTGTGCGCAACATGATTGAAGAAGATCGGTGAGATAGAGGCATCCTTAGGCATATCGAAGACTGCAGTACATTCGATTTTGCATGAACATTTAGCTGTAAAAAAATTCTGTTCCCGATGGATAATTTGACCGAAGCACAAAAAAGGCTAGTGTTAATCGGTGCAAGGAAATATTAAAAAAATTCAACGTAGGAACTGCAAAATCCGTATACAACATTCTAACAGGTGACGAAACTTGGATATAATCGTAAGAACCGGAAACGACGCAACAATCCACTATTTAGGTGTTCCAAGATGAACCGAATCCCACAAAGTGGAAAAAATGTTTCAAGAATTGGTTTGAACCCATGCAAAAGTGTATAAATCTTAAAGGCGAATATTTTAAAAAGCAATAAAACAGTATGTCTTTCCTAGTTTTTGTAAAAACTTAAAAAGGCTGCCCTCGTATTACAGAACGGATATTGTAAGTTTGAAAGGTTCAAGGCCAAACATTTCAGACTTATAAATATATCAAGCAATTACACTCCAATTCTTCAGAGTTTAACTTTTTTAAATATATATTCTATTAAACTCCCGTGTCTGATATATCTACAGAGCGGATGTGTTATTATTTTTAAACGATTTTAAATGTATTTTTCATCCACAATTTTATATTTTGGTCCATAAAAAATACAGTTATATTGTTTTCATAAACGGTCAGGATATCCGTCAACAAGGACCAAATTAAATGCTCCAGCAGAAGGTATACATACGTTTTACTCTAAATGCAGTTTTAGAAAAAACTATTTCTTTTGCAATTATGTCCTAAGCACTGCTTAACGCAATGATTTTTAAACTTTTTCCTCAACTCAAATAAAAAAAAGGAACCGCTCATTACTGACGAGCTCATTTTTAATTGTATAATTACTATTAATTTCGATTAGTGATTTTCTTCCAAGAAGAGAAATACATAGTCACGTTTACATGATAAAACGTCGGCTTGCTATTGTAGATGTTTATATGAGCCTAAGGTTTACTATGCACATTCTTTATCATCTATCATAATCTTTTCCTTTACCGTTAGACGTCACTGTTATCATTTAATGCAAGTGCTTTGGACTTAATCATGCTTCACTCCTGCTCTCTCATAGGGTTGTCTATTTTTACGTTTGGTGCTGTGTATGCAAATGTTACGAAAGATTTTTTTGTTCCATCAATATTGTTTCCTACTAATAAATCAAGGTGTGAGAAACCCAGTGGTACACTAATTCGATCAAAAATTTCACGTTATTGCCTGGTCTATATTTGAATCAGAGCCTTCTTGGTTTACTAACTTGGGGATTTACCATTCTGTAAGCAGATGTTCCCGTTTGCTAATACAACGTAACTAAATAATCCTGTACATAAAGATCATACAAAATTGCGAGCAAGTTGTTCATCTCTCTGTTGTACAATGAACTATTAAATAGATTAGTCATGAAGACGTAACTAAACGATACAATTCAATAACGAAATACTTTCAAGAATTCAGGTAGCAGTGCCCGAAAATCTCTGCGAATCAAACAAATATGGGACAAGTATACGAATAGAATCAATAGAAGAATAATCATACGAATCAATGAACCAAACGTCGAAGAAAACTGGCCAAATTGTACTGGGAAATACATATCACCTAAATAGCCCACACATGTCAACATGGGATTTTATTCAATTAATTGTGGCAATCGAACGTTTCTGAGAAGACGAAATTCGAGCTCTAATAATTCTTAGGGCTGAAGGTCATGTGAGTGGTGCAGCCTACTCCACATGTTTAAATGCAGTTTGCAATACCATTTAAATCCCGACACCCGTATAAACTATTAAAGATGTACTTAATTCTATTTAAGGTTGATAAAGAATATATTAATTACTACCTCATACTTATATAGTATTCATTTTCAATACCTTCAACCTTAATAACTGTTAGTTAAATAAATGTTATAGTTTAATTACTATTCTTTTTGCATGTAACACAAGCGAAAGAAGAATGCAAAAGAATATGTAGGAAAAAATTTAAAAGTTTAAATGTACAAAATTAACTTGTCAAATAACCAGAAAGTTTCATCAAAACTGCTATACTGGTCTATAATGATGTTGCGACGAAAATCATTATACAGACAAATTCCTATTCCCACCAGCCTCGTAGATTCATGCATTCATACATAAATTTGTCAATACTAACAATAATTTACTAGACAAACGATGACTTTTTGTGTATAAGTCATTTACAGTAAACCTTAAATACTTGCCGTAATCACATGCCTAACCCAAGCCGTGTATTTGCTTATCACAACTTTAAGGCAAAAATAACAGCAGGCCCTTCCTCGCATACGTCCGTAATGTCTTGCTTCTAGTTCTCTATTCTCCGAGTGAATTTATTACATTCCATTCCAATGTAGAACTTTGTCAACATATTTAGGAATTTGACTCATTTTAAACCTCCTAGGACGAAAGCTCGCGCTGCTTTGAGGGTATCTCACACATTCTTGTCAAGCCACAAACGAAAAATTGCAAAAATTTTGGTCTTTTTATACAAAATAACTAGAGCATTATTTCTTTTTGGTTTATTTGACTAGAGTTATACATGACATATATTTCGTAACCGAAATTAATTTACATTATGTTGCAAAGCTAACTTTAAATGTGATTAAGGTACATTACAAAGATCCTTTGCAATAGTTTTCTTTGAATGAAGTGAGATGTCATATTGGTTGTTAAATTCTCAAAATAAACAAATTTTAATTATACTAAAATAAATTAAAAATTTGTTTTTCAGGTGAGAGATGCATTACCAGAAGCATCAATTGGTCGTGGTTATATGGGTACCTAGTAATAGTAACCTAAGACGCCCGGAGACAGAATCTAAATACCTTTGGCAACAGAGCTTCAAATCAAAGACTTTGTCCATTAGACCATCACACAACTGACGGCCCAAACAAATGTTTTTAGTTTGCCTTAAAATTTTGCTAAACAAAAAACGCTGCTTATAATTCCTCCTTTTTGCAATAAATCGTTAACAGCCTTTTCCACTGCTGGGCACCGGGGTATTGCCTAGCGCGTGCTTCTCCTCAGCGCTAAGGTAGCCGCACAGAGGACCTACCGTTTAACGTCGAATTCGAACGATAGAAATTCTAGCATCTGCTTTGGGCATTAAAACCCCACCCTTGCCAACCGAATTAGGGATTAGTGTATGGTGAGTTGTAGCACAAGATTATTTTATGCTACCTAGGTAATGCTAGGGGATGCAGCCATAATAATCATTTTCCCCCAAGGGCAAGCGCTCTTCTAACTTATTCAACTATCACCACACAAACAACAACAACACAATTAATTGTATTACGATTACAATGTTTAGATTTTTGGAGACCCCCATTGAGCTAGCAGATCAGATCTAATCACGCCCCGTTACGGCAAATACCTCATACAACGACAAGCAGCATGTTAATTATAACAAACGTCCTGTTTTACAGAACGTTCTGTTATAACAACAACATCCTACTATAACGAATATCCTGTTACAACGAACACATATATTTGAATATATAAACTTCCACTGTTCACTTGGTGAACTGAAGATAGCAATTTTTTCCAAAATACGTGTTTGGATGTACTAAATATTTACAACTAATTCTCATGTAATGAAGATTCTGTTTTAAAGTATTCCTTTGGAAGTCGCTTCACACTGATGTCTTTATTGAAGTTTTTGCTTTCCCTGAAAATACAGCTGCCATATTAAAAATATTTAGATCTAAATGGATATTCTTCGGAATTAGGTATTATATTTGTAAACAAGGATCCTGCAATTGTAAATACATTGGGTTTACAATGGTATCGGTGAAAGCCAAATGTAGAGACGAACCTTTGTGAGCAATTTGGATTTCTAGATGTTATAAATATCAATTCCAAGTGTGCATTGTAATTATTGCTGAAGGGCCGAAATATTTACAGTTTTCAAATGAAGAAGAAGAAGAAACAAACAGGGGTATTGCTTTTACGAAGTGAAAAATGTAGCAATTGTAAAAAATGTAAAACTGGTATCAAAGCAGGAAAACCAAATTTAAATATTAATACCCTAGAAATTAGTTTCTAAAGGACATTCCACACATTATTAACTACATTCCTACTAGAATTCATTTATTTTGATAACATTGTTTACAGACAAAATGGTTGTAACGTATACAAATTATTGTCCCTGTAAATTCTTTATAATTACTTTACATCCAAACTAACAAAATTCTTCATATGTAAATATACGTTTTCATCCTAATTGTAATAGCTTTCAGAATTTCGATCCATAGCCCATGGTATTTATTAGAAGACTAGTGAAATAATGAAAGGGACTTGTCTTAAATACAATTTTAATTAAAAAAAATATAATTATATAATAAATAAGTAGTATACTTTTTGTTAATTGTTTGTTGCGCTATTTAGTTCAAACCCAATATTAATTAATAAAGTAAAAACAATATTATTAATAAATTCAACAAGCTGAAAGTGCTAATAATATTCATTTGAATTATTATCTGCTGTACTTCCTACAGCAGAAGCAGACAAAAACTCGTATCGGCGAATATGAATAGAAATTTAGTAAACCTGAAAAACTTATATTTAATTTAGCGTTCAATTTCGTAATAATCGACAAGGCGTATTATAAAACATATAAATTAATTTATTAATTATGAAAATAATTTTACATTTCAATTTGCGTACTCGCCTAAAAGTTATAATTAATTATTCCAGAATTGTAATAAAGCATATGAGAAATGAAGTAAAACAACGCGTTTAGTTCTTTTTATTTTAAGTAAATATTAACTAAGCAAAGTACAATTACTAGCAAACCCGTAATTGTTTCATTGTAGTTGTATTACGTTGTTGTTTTTGAATATGCGCGAATTCCATAAAACGCTTAATATACAGTAAAAAAATCCTTTACATAAGAAGTATCCAAATTTAAACCCTTCAGTGTAAATAAAATGATAATTAGGATGGAGAATAGTAAGCATTACTTTATATTCTGGCATTCAATGGTTATTAAAATTATATAATCATATAGAGAAAAATAGTTTAAGGTTATCTCCGAAATAGCCTTCTGGTTCTTAAAATTCACTATTGCAACAAACTAATAAATGACCACAGTTTTAATAATAATAGTAAAAAACTGACAAACACGAATATTTTAATTTTTCAATCAAAAAAAAATTTAAACTCACTTGTTTCCACCTTAGTTCTGTCGTTATACGCAATCTGAACTCGGGTTTTACCGCTAATCTCTACTCAGCAGATCAGAATATATTTCGTATTATGTATACGAAAATCGATAGAGGAAATTGGTTGTCGACATACCCACGTTGAACGTTCCCTCATAATCGCTTATAAAAAATTGCTTACCATACAACAGTGCACAATCAAATCTTACTGTCGCTGTATATTCAGGTGAAATGTAACATCCTGTAAAATGTTCCTAAACAATTCACAAATGACTGTGGGAGTATTCATATCCGGAATGCCGAGGAAGTGGTTCTAATGTAACAGTTAACAAGGAAATTTCCAAATAACCTACACGTTTTGCTTTAATAGAACCTAAAACTCTTGACAAATTTCGTTAGCCAACCAACTAATTTCTACCATATTTGGACACAGCTTGAACATGAATGCGGTGTTTAGCAATTTATAAGGAGTTGCTGGAAATTTAATGACTTCCAGTTTATTCTGTTTATTGTAAGTAATTGGGAATGTTTATACGAAATATATCCTAGGTTATTCTTTTTTTTTTCGATTTACCTCTCATGGATGGTTTGTTCTGTATATTCTGTATTCGAAAACAGCTCAGTTTAACACTTTAATTTTTTTGCAAGATGTTTTGTGTTTATATCTCCAGCATGAAATACGTAAATATCATGTGATCGAAAAAAAAAAACAAACGGCGGCCGTGGTCTAGAGGTTAGCGCGTTAGACTTCTAAGCTGAAGCTCCTGGGTTCAATTCCCAGTACCTGAACATCGGATTTTTAACAGCCGTTCTCCCTCGCAAGTATTCTGTCTAGTAAATCTTCTCTGGAGTAGAGCTGTAGGTCCTCTATGTCTATGGCACTTTAAGCGCGCAACACAGACATAGGAGAGAAGATCATTACGTCTCGTAAGAGATAAAGCACTCGAAGAAGAAACGTCAAAAGCAAAGACGCTGGTAACTTAACCATAACAGTAATCTAATGAAAAATATATCAAATTCAGTATGATTTAATATGAGAAATTTGTCTTACAAGAAAGTAAGTTACGTAAATTCCACTTTACATTAGTAATGAGGAAGAACAAGAAGATAAAACGTACTTAAATCAAAACCGATGCAATGTTGGACTGGGAGGAGGATTTACAACTAAAAGCAGAAATCCGATTGTGGTTTGATGGGTTATGTCTTCCGTTTCGATACAAATATTGATATTAACAATCTTTTTTGAGAACTTATTTTACTTTTACTTGCTAATTAATCTACTGGTACAAACGGTCTCTGCCAATGCGTACAGGGTTCGAGCTGGATATTTTCCATGAACTGTCCCTGTATATTATAATTTATTTGCAAGAAAATTTAAAGATAAACCGAACAAAATAACGGCAAACCAAAAACAATAATACAACAGAATTTCATGGAAATTCAACTAGCGTTAGGTTAATAAACAGTACCGCCACCTTTAGGATACCTATCAAGGCGGACTACGAGGGGGTATTGATAAGTACTTAGCCTACTATATAAAACGCCACAATATTTCAAAACAAAATTTTATTTACTGAACATAATCTCCCTGAAGACTTATACATTTAGCAGAACGTTCATAAAGTAATTCTAAGCCATTAAAAAAAATCTTTGTCTTGGTCTGCAAACCACTCCTCAACGGCACATTTTTCTTCGTCATTTGTCGAAAATCTTTTACCTTTCAAATGTTTTTTGAGTTTTAGGTACAAATAATAGTCTGACGGTGCTAAATCCGGAAAATAGGGCGAGTGGTCAACCAATTCAAAACCAATTTCATCAATTTTTTGCAGTGCAATCGAGGACTTCTGAGCAGGAGTGTTGTCTTGCAAAAAGAGCACACCTCTGGCAAGTTTTCCGCGGCGTTTTTCCACAATTTTCTTACGGAATTTAGTTAGCAACTCAGTGCTCCCGTGATAGTTCTACCCCGTTCCAAATAATCTATCAGAATTATCCCATCTTTGTCCTAGAAAACTGAAGCAAGAATCTTGCCAGCCGATTTTTGAACACAGCATTTTTTGGATCGTGGAGAACCAACATGCTTCCACTGTTTGGATTGCTCTTTAGTCTCTGGGTCATAGTGATGAATCCACGTTTCGTCCATAGTAACAAGCCGATCCAAAATGTTTGAGGAATCTTCTGCAAAACGGCGGCAGATTTCCTTCGACGTTGTTAAACGCGTTTCTGATCAAGTTCAAGCCTCTTCATTTGGCCGAGAAAGCTTTCTCATACCCAAGTCGTGATGAATGATGTGACACACACGTTCATAGGAAATGTGCAGTGCTTCTGCAATATTCTTAATCCCAATATGATGATTTTCTAAAATCACATCATGGACAGAATCAATGTTTTCCGGAGTGGTCACAGAAATTGGTCTTCCAGGGCGGTGCTCATCTTTCACATCTGATCTTCCTCTTTTATATTCCGCAACCCAGTTTTGAATAGTGGCGTATGAAGGACACTGATCACTTTATGAAGGACACTGATCACCTAAGGTTTCTATCATATCAACAAAAATTTCTTCGCCCGATAACCCTTTCAAAAATAAATACTTAATAACTGACCGAAACTCGATTTATTCAAATTCTATCTTTTTCTCAGACATGCTGTTTTCAGAAATTCACAGTTTGATCACCGTTTGACTTATGGATGTCGAACTTTGACAACTTATTTATAAAACATCATAGTTGTAACCATAGCAGCTATATTCACTTTTCTTTACTAGAAACTTTCTAGGCTAACTAGATATCAATACCCCCTCGTATATTGAATTTTTTGACAAATAAAGCTAATAATACATAATAGAACTTTCTTTCTCTCTTTTGTTTGCAAAAAATTCCATATTAAGAGTAGGTCTCCTCCAAATCTTTCCATTATAGGCGGTGCCTGATAGATTCAATTGCTATTAAATAAAAATTTTCAAATTACAGAACCACAAAAAACTTTAAAATCCGACCAATTTGATTTAATTTGTAAACCTTAGTTTCAATTTATGTTCAACAAAGTTGGGCCCTAGATAACATTTTAATCAAGATTTTAATATCTTTAAGTATGTTTACCTTCTTAAATAATCATATATGAAACTTGGGTAAGTATATACATGAAAACAAATTATAATTTCAATAATCTTCACAATATTTCTAAATTCTATTGACATCTTTTTAAAGGCTCATTAGAAAAACATTGCCTTTTGGCCAAAAACTAAATTTTACAAAGAAGATAGAAAATGCCAAAAGAAAACAAATCATTTAACATTTTTCACGTATTTTCTTTTGAATTTAATTTCTTTTTCGCCACCTCTTTTATTAACAATGTTTGTATCATATTGAAAATGTCATTTTCCTATTTCGAAGTTGTTTCCTTAAAAGTTCGTAGAATATAAATAGTTTCTAAAAATCATTCACACATAACTTTAAAAAAATTTTATTTTATATCCCAATTTTCCATTTCTTTCCATTTCATTTCATTTTATTTTTTGATCATATTGTTTTGGAGTGTAAGAAAAATGTTATTTCTTCACTAACACCATTATATCATGGTTATAATTTCTATTGTATTAAACAGTTCGTTAACCCGTAAATATAAATAATTTTTCTAAAAGAAAATACGTAATTTCTTACAGACAATTATTTTTATACAGGGAATTTTTCTTTTTAGTATACATTGCCTATGTATACTTTTAAAACGAAGCGTCAATTGCGCCTATTATGTAGGCAACCAACTATACAGACAACTGAAGCATGCTGTGACCAAAACAATTAAATTAATTCAAGGTTAAAAAATAAAATTAATCTTTATTTAGTGTCTTTTTGCATTTTTTATACAACCATGTACAGTAAAGACGAAAAACTGGAAATTCTAATGTGATACCAGAATGGTAACAGCTTAAGAACCGCGAGAGACTTATTTTCACTAAAATATCTAGAAAGACCGGTTCCTTGTATTCGAACCATGCAAACAATTGTTAGAAAATTTAAATCAGACGGATGCGTAATAAATTACCATAAAATAGGAACTAAAAGTAATCACATTTTAACCGAAGAAATGAAATGAAATATTTTATGCTACGTTGAAGAAATCATAATTAATAGTTATAACAAAAAATAATAATTAAAAAAAGTCTGCGATGGCCGGGAATCGAACCCGGATCAACTGCTTGGAAAGCAACTATGCTGACCATTACACCACCTTGCCGCTGATGTATTTGTGTTGTATAAAGGAAGTACAATGTTCACAGACCTTACAGCAACATCATCCTGTCGATTTTTGTACTTAACAAATAAGTCATTATTTTCGTCCTATATGCAAGGTAAAATACTTATTTAATATAAACACTGCATCAACATAACTTCAAATAATTCACAACTATAGTGACGTTTGCTTCTGATTTTTAGTTGTCCGTATAGTTGGTTGCCTGCACAATAGGCGTAATTGACGCGTTCTTTTTAAAAGTATACATAGGCAATGTATACTAAAAAGAAAAATTCCCTGTATATCCTTTCAATTTAGTTTTAGTTGAAATTTTTTT
>JABXWE010031027.1:0-13215 GCA_014611495.1 Limonius californicus
GTTCACTATCATCGATATAAGATTTATGGAACGAAAATTAATTACCGATGTATCTTCACACCCCAATATGATATCACAGCAATATATATATATATATATATATATATATATATATAGCTTCTATTTGCCAAACAAGAAAGTAAATATGGATTCGTGTTCGGCAGATAGTGAATATTTGATTCACCTAACAATATTCTTATCAATCCTTGTAAACGTTTATTATACTAAATTTCTGATTTTGGAATGAAATATATTAAATGCCAATGGGAAATACTATTGGCGTTAAAAAAACCTTCTGATAGCATATTTGAACCTGAACCTAAAAGTAATCTTAGAATAATGATAACTGAAAACTATATCAAAATAAATAATGTTCCTCGGCGGTGTAATTGGTTTAGTAATACTGTGAAGGACGTATTCTTGCAGGTCAAGTATATTAGTATAAATAATAGTTTATGTAATTAATAATGGCTTTCACCATGGGAAATTAATTTTCCACTGTCTAGTGTTTCATTAGAATTTTATCAGAGCGAATGCAAGTGAAAGGAAAAGTAGGAAAGTCAGGGCAACCTCTCAAACTCGACAAGGTAACAATTATGTACCTAACCTTATTAATCAAAGCTTTATAATCAATTTTATAAGGTCTGGCAGGAAACCATACAGCACCTTACACTACTTAAGCGTGATTTAGGTAGCAACATTAATCTTGCGTGAAATTTGTGTATGTCAGTCAAATGATAACCGGTCCTTTGTTAAAAATAAATTCATTTAACTAACTATACCACGTTTTTACGGCAGTATCTTCCAATATGCTTAAATTTCTAAGCAATACCGCCTAAGGAAAAAAGTTATCCCCTATTTGTTCGATGCAGTAATCTTCCACGCCTGTTATAATTAGAAAAAGTGTATACGGAACCTGCGTCAACAGTTTCGGTTTATTTGTTGACAGAGGGTGGAATGGTAGCTATATTGTTATTTTGCCAATAGAGGCACACATAAGTTTATCTAAAGTATTTGACTTGTATTTCCAAACATTTCGTACTCTTAACTGCTAATAGTAATTTTTTTTCACATCTAATGCATTAAATACATAGATAATCAAATCAATAATCTTATAATTTGCATTCAATTATATCAATAAGTTAATCAATCTGATGTAATTCAAACCTAATATGCATTAAAATCTTGAGTGATTCCATCCAGTTTTTATTTAATTTAATTTCGGTTTCTACTATAAAGGCTGTTAAGATATGTCGGATCAGTACGTCCACAGAAGGTAACTGCGGAGCTTGCGATATTGACTTGAAAACCGGAATGTTAGCATAAGAAGCAGGTGAATGTGCTCTAATCCTGTTTGATAGCATAATTGATGTACGATCGAAACCCCAGCTCAATTCGATCTAATTCATTTTCTTCGAAAGCCCGGTATAATTGTAATTAAGCTTGTTCAGCTTTAACGTAGATCAGAATTCGAATCAATCCCAAGCATGATTATATATCTGTTATATCTGTAAGATTTTCAGCTAGTCTAAAGAATTTTAATTCATCATATGAAATTATTTTAACCTTTTTACATTTTACCGCACAAATAATTGTATTTAAAATTTAGAATAATATTGATACCAATAACTTGACGTAATGAATGAATACTACGGCGCTAATGTGTGACGCCATAGTCCTCTAAACATTGTCCCGTTTGTGTTAGTGTTATCGCTGCGCATAGGGACAGTAGCAGGACATACAACATTTTGGGGATCATGATTAGCACAATGTTACAGTAAATCGTCAGAGTTGGTGCATATATAATTAACTATATATGGTCTTTATACCAACCAGTTAGAAGCCATATAAACTCAACCAAATATAAGAATAGTAAATTCAGAAAATAAGCACAATAAACCTGTAAGAAATAGAAATATGTTATAGACTGTATAAATAATGTCACTTTTAGTGCCTCCAATAGAGCAATCGTGATAACCTTGGTTACCAAAAATTTAGGACAGTGATATCGGTCTAGTCCTTAAAACACCTTTAAATGTTATACTGTAGTTAGTGTCACGAAGTTGAAAAATCAATTCTGCACTGTTCAAGTTAAAGGTGAGCAGTTGAAAATCACTACTTTTGATATTTGACATCCAAAAAGCGACTGCGCCTAGTATACCCATATCAAAAATGATGCGTACTGATTTGATAACACAGTCACTAAAATGAAGCGTGTACCTTGTATTGATTCTATCTAAAAGATGAGCAAACCATCCAATTTAATTATATTGTTACAATTGATTGTTATTCCTAAAATGGACATAACTTTAAAATGTATCGTACACAATGCGCAACATTAATTAATCTATGATCAATTTCAAAATTAGTACGCCTGGACGAGGAGAGGGAAGTATTTCATTGAGGATGCATAGTTAGTAGTGGTGTAATATTGACTGATTTAAACACTAATTACCATAACAGCCTACTGAATGCAATATTTACTTAGACGCGATAAACCGAATTTGGGTTTAGAACATGTAGTGTATCATTTAATATCAATTTAAAGTTTGTTGCAACATAACGTACAATGAAGCATAAATAAATCTATAGAGAGTTCAATCAGATTAATTTGCATGAGTAAATGGTAACGGCATAAAATTCTAATAAGATGTATGAAGCAGCAAATTGCGTGGTAATGTCGCTGTGCGTACAAGCAGTGACAAAATTAATAATGCTATTAACAGCTGTTTATAGGCAAGGCATTTTTCATGGAATTGTATTTTAAGCTTCTTTACATCAAACATGCAACGCCTTTTAGGTAGATTTTTACAATCAACTAATATATGCAGAAACTGTCATTCTTGGTGAACACTAAAGGTGACCATTATGTTGTTAAATTATCGTCTGATAATATTTAGCTCAATGCAATTTTACAGTTGCATTATTTTTTTCTATTTTATTATGGTATGGAACTTATGTATGGGTTTTAAAATAATATGTTAGAAAGAGAAGTAATACTTTATAAAAACATTTGTCATTACTAACAGCTATGTGATAAGCGTATTGCCTATACAGGGCTGCTAATAACGTCATTGTTTTTGTCGCCGAATGTGTATACTCACATGCACATACCTACTATACTAACTTACCAGCAACAAATTTTAAAAAATATATTATTTTTTACAGAACACATTTTTGATGGAGTTGTAAACAGTGACGAACAATCAATATATCCCTGAAACTGTTATTCCTTGTTGTATTACAGATATGATTACGTGTTCAAAATAAATTTATCACGGCTTCGAAAACCGACTGGAATACTTAATTCAGTCACATTTATTTGTGTAGGGATAATATACTTTATTATGTTGTACTGGCCAGATAAATAGCTATACATGTGGAATTTAGATCATATAGCAGAAAGTAACTGCTTCATAGCAACACTTGTAATAACACAGCTGTTGCTACAAAATGTTACTTTACACACATATTGCCTATAAAGGACTGATAATTGCGTCATTATAGTTGTCGTTGATTGTGCTGAGGCTCATACAACAATACCTGACATATTATACTTAGAACAACAATCAAATATATATTATCTTGGAGTACTTAAAATGTTTGCCAGTCAATATATTTACCTTCATTGGATTTTGTCAACTTCCAAATATAATTAATCATTTTGATAATACTTGTGGCACTTTTGTCATAGCAATTATTATAGATTTTACGTTCACCAATACGGAAATCAACAGTTTGTTAGTATCATAATAAAACTCAAGTGTTTCCGAAATTGATCACTTGGCGAGGATAAGTTGCTTTATACCATAAAAATGGTTTAAAATAAGAAAGGTCGAGAAGTTTAAGAGTGTTAGGTCAAGTTAATGATGCAAAGAAGGTGAAAGTTCGCAACCGGATTACATATTGAATAACTGCCAAGTAGGTGTGAAATATTCCTTCGGGCTTCAATATTTTGTCATATTTAATGCTAGTCGCCTGGGGTCGCGGAACAGCTTCATTTCGGCCTGGAAGTGGTTAATAATCTTCAAAGAAAGAATTTTCACTGAAATCTCCCGCGACGCAGGAAAATCTGTTAATCTTTTGATGATTAGAGTCCGCCTAAGAACCTCAAATATTACCAGATTGCTGCCTTTCACTAACGTAAAATGTTGTGGCATGTAATGCTCACTTTAGTAGAACAGATAAACGGTGCTTTCATCCTTTTCGTTTTTGCTTAACTAGTTATACATGTATATGCCTCTGCAGAAACTGAACTTAGGACTGTAAATTTTTCAAAAAAATATTATTACAAAGGCTGTGCTCAATTAATAACACGGTAGAATTTAATTATTTGATGAACTTGAAGATAATATATTGCTATGTTATTTACACTAAATAATTTATTTTGCCTACGTTATGTTTCGATCATGTTGAAAGGATGCTGTTTTTACTATTAATAATCTAGATGATTAAAATTAAGACTAATTGGCTTATTGTAAACTAAATCATGCTCTATTGGCAGTTATTTGTTATCCTAATTTATAAATTTAAGTCTTAAAACATAAAAAGGTATATTCCGAGCTTTCTTGTATTTTACGATTTGCAATGTGTTGTATTGGAATGATGTTTTAAGTGGAATTTCATGAGTGAACATTTGTGGGGCTTCAGGTTTTTCACCTTGATGTTGGATTAATGTGTCCAAAGTTATGTTTTGGGCCCTGAAAAGTGAATATTTTAAATATGATCATGTGAACGTTGTAAATTTACATACGTCAAGGTTAATATAAGAAACTAAGATTAATGATTCATTCAAACGTGTTTATTAATTTGTTTCGTAGCTTAATAATTTTGGAATCACTAGATTGCTGATTTTTCATAGATTACTTTTATAAATTTAGTTTTTAGAAATAATTATATATTTAGGCTGTAAGATTCGTTTTTGATGTAGTTGATAAGTCATTTTGCTTCCGATTGGTACTTTAAAATTTGAAATATTAGTTTTGGACTTTAAAGGAAAACAGTGCTGTAAACTATCATACGGGGTAGACGTATTATTTGCTTGCTCCAATTATGAAATTTAAGCCAATTTGGTCTATTTTTGAATGTCACTAGGCGGAATTATTTTATTTTTTTTACAAGTAAAAATGTGAGGTTAAGTGTAATAATTTTGTATTTGCAAACTAGAATTGACTTTCGTTCGATTTAAAACTTGTATTAAGTTATTATGATTTAATAAATCTCACCTGGTGTTTTTCAAGTTGGAGATTGTGTTTAATTTTCTATGATATTCCTGAAAAGTTAATTATTTTATTAAATGTAATAATGTTTTCTGATTTGTGAAAATTAAGTAAATTTCTTTCTTACCTGTTCTGAGTTACTAGTTCTTGATACTTTTGAAGTATTATAAAGTCAATGTCAACATATTTTTGGAATTAGCGTTCCGGCGCAACTGTTAGCAGAATAATGAAGAATGTTGAGGTCAAATTCCTATAGATGTCTAGAAGATATTTGAACTATTCTTCATTTTAAAACAATTGCGGATGCGATATAGTTATGCAGGTATTTAAATAATTTGCTCCTTAATTGTATGTAAGCTATCATGTTGGGGAAACCACGCTATTAATATAAAATGAATCCTGAGATGTCTTAGGCAATTTTATATGTGTCTTTATGTAAAATTAAATTTTCTAAGAAAATCTTCAAATTTGATTATATTATAATTAATATTTTATTTTATTAAGACTATACACAGCAATATTTATAGGATTCGTTATGTTCCGTTAGTCAAGATTTTTTTAATAGATAAAGCTTACGTTTTATACACCATATTAGTTAGGTTACTGCCGAAGCGTATTATTGCAGAAACAAAGGTACCAGAAATGTGTAATTTCATAAACTAACCCCATATATATGGTGGAATAGAGAGACTTTGAGGTGGTATTCGCTATGAATAGAAGAAGGATATTGTCATAGCAACTGCATGTTGCCGACAGAATGCTGAGTATAACCAACCTTAGCTGTAACATAGCAAGGCTTCGCTTTAGAATCGAAAACCTAAAAATCCGCTGACTGAGTTGGATTATGGACTAAATCGAATCGAATTCGAATTGTTGTTTGTGGGAACAGATGGAACAACGGTTTTACTAACTGAAATTATTAAGTATGATCTGTGATAACCGTGAAGATGTAGTCTTGGCAAAATGTTATCGTAGCTACTAAATGCCATGCGTTAGATTAAAAAATAATGAATACAATAAATGATAATAAAGTATGATTAAACGCTTACTAAGAGACCAACTTGTAGATTAAGCAGCAAAGCGTACTTTTAGTAATATGTACGTTTTATGCTATTGCAACCAACTCTTAATGTACATAACTAATATTCATATAATCGTGAATGAGCACACATAAATACACATACATGTAAGGCAAGGCACAATTAGGAATTAGGAATACGTAAACATGCAGCCATAGAATTTGCAGCGTATAATAACAAGCACAACATATCGCAGGGTATCGCAGCAACTTTGCTAGCAATTAATGTAGAAAATAATTACGCAGTGCCACGTTAAGCTGACACAGAACATATTAATTCATTACGCATAAGCAAACACTACGAATATCGTCCACTGCTAATTTTGAGAACGTTCCAGAACACATTTCTTTGTTAGACTTTTCCGAGAAGTGTACAAGTGTCGCTAACAGAATATTAAACTTAAATAAACAGGCAAATATACGGTAAAACGAAGAAACTTACTAGAATTTGCATTCTAGATTGTACGTCCAGAAAATAAAACCAGATAACATCAGAATGTTTTTGCGGCTGTTAGATATAAAGCGTGCTTTTAAAATAAAATTTAAACTATTCTCATTTATCTCTATATTTGTGTATGAAATTATTGTAAAAACTCCTTAATTCATACTGTGAGGGTCGGCAATATTTGGGCCATACAAAGCAATTTCCATATTTAAGGCGGTAGCGAGTGACATGGTGGTAGCTCAGTTGGTAGAACGCCCGCTTTCTAAGTAAAATGTCGATTCTGGTTTGGATTCGAAACCTAAGCGTTACTATGCAGATTTATAAAACTCTTGTCTGCAACCTTAATGCTAAAAACCGTTTCTGGAATATCTGTCGTTCGGATTCGATGTTAAACTGTAGGTCCCCCGTGTTACTACCTTAGAGCTGAGGATAAACACGTGGCACAGAAGAGACCGATGCCCAGGAGTGGGATAGATAGGTTGTCAATGATGAAGCAGTGACAATACGTAGGGGTAGAAACCACAGCTAACTAGAGGCTCAAGAATATCAGGATATCTACGAGATATTACTATGTCGCTAGCAAGCTAGATCAAAATATTCAAAATATATAAAATGATGATAAGACGTATCCTAACCTACGCAGCGTAGATCAGGGCAAATACAAGCAGAACAAAACAATTAACGAGAACAACGAATTGTGGGAAAATCACAAATTTGTGGTTGTCATAAAAACATCGTTGACAATCGTAAACCTTGTACTGGAATTTCTCTTCTCTGTTCGATGGGTTAGGTTAGCCTCCTGACCGGCATACGAAGGTTCACAGAACCTACTCTATTCTAGGTAATTAACAGGTCATTGACTTATACACAGACGATGAAGAAGACTGGATATCGAATCAAGACATCAAAGACCAATGCGAAATAGAACATGTGCATAAATGTAAAAAAGCGCAGAATAGACTGGAATGCACTTGTAGGCAGGCCGGGCCCTGATCGATTAATTATAATTGTAGGACACCAAACATCGAGTAAAATACGACCTGGGATACTTCCCAAAGGTTGGGAATAGAATCGGATATCCTCTTCCATACGTACTCAATAATTAGAAAACCCTGATGAACAGGCGAAAATCTTAAGAATACGAAGAAGAAGAATAAACAGAAAAAGGAGAAAAATAACAAGAATAAGAAGAAAAAAGAAAAGAAGAAGAAGACGGTAGAGTTCCTCCATTTCAGTTAAACAGTACCTAAATAAATAACAGAAGCCAACACAACTCATTGAAACAAATAATTAAACACAGACTTACTGATCTATCAATAAATATTGAGCATTTGTGCGCAACGGAGCTCGACTGGCCACAACTAATTGTAATTATAGCTTAAGTACTACAATTATGCATATTTTCTAGTGCTACAATCCTCCAAAGGGAGCCTGCAACAGAACCATGTCAATCCAGTCAGACATTGATATTCACAGAAGCCGCAGAGGGGAATCTCCTCAGCCTCTACATGCGATGAGGGGAGTTAAATATTAGTTTGCCCATCCTCCGCATAAAACTCAGCCGATGCCCTCTTGCCATTGGCAATAATAATTCGACGTAAAGACCACCTTTGCCAGCTAACCACCTCCCGAATTATTGGTAGGTGAAGACATATACACTAACTACTCACTTAGCTTTCTAGTTATATTCACTGTGCTACTGCTTCCAAGTACGACATGCATAGATACATCAATCTCGTATAATAAAAATAATAGGATGCAGGGCACGTAACACATATATAATATTAAGTAAATAATAAGCATCCATTCTTGTAAATACATATAACACTTCTTCAGATATGTACCATAGCTCGCTATTGCAGCGTGTATTCACGTAATAAACACATAAAACGACAACACTAATATCGCTCCTCCGTTCAGTTTAGGGGAAAATGCAATTAGGATATTTGTAAACGTATTAATAACTTATTACGCAAGAAGACGTAAAGCCATCGCCACAGTACTCTTGGTAAGGCTGTCTTTGCAGGCATACTGTACTTCGTTAATTTTCAGCATTTCAAGAGCTACTTGGACCTCATCTTCTCTATTCAGTATGTTTCGTCCACATTTGGACATATACGTCCATTAGTTCCTTCGATTTGGTTCTATCGTGTGTTGTTCTCATCCATCTTCTACTAATTATTTTCCTAATATTGTCGTACTATTTAGCTATCTGACACCTTGCGCTTCTTTTTCCGGTCCTCGGTCTTCGTTAAGTTGTTTTTTGCATCTAGCAACGTGACCCGCCCGTCGCCAATTCGTTCTTGCTACCATTTCCGCCACATCCTTCATCTTCGTTTTCTGTCGGACCTACGCGATTGGGTTTTTAATCTTCACGGCTATGGTTAGTATAGTCCTCTCCATATGCCCCCATGTAACTTGTAATTTGTAAATCGTGTTCTTCATGTAGGCCCATGTCTTTACTTCACTGGCATAATGCATTATTTTAAAACTTTTAATTTCATGGCGAATGTAATGTTTTCTGCTCTCGTTTAAAACATATTACTGCTACCACATGTTATAAACCGAAGGAAGCTACGTGCATATTTAAAATATTTGTTGTAGTATTACCCATAGTACGAGGGGGTATTGATATCTAGTTAGCCTGGAAAGTTTCTAGTAAGGAAAAGTGAATATGGTTGCTATGGTTACAACTATGATGTTTTATACATAAATAAGTTGTCAAAGTTTGACATTCATAAGTTGAAGTTGAAACTGTGAATTTTTGAAAACAGAATGTCTTGCGAGTTTTAGTCAGATATTAAGTATTTATTTTTGAAAGGGTTATCGGGCAAAGAAATTTTTACTGATATGATAGAAAACTTAGGTGATCAGTGTCCTTCCTGCGCCACTATTATAAACTGGGCCGCGAAATATAAAGAGGAAGATCAGATGTGAAAGATGAGCACCGCCCTGGAAGACCAGTTTCTGTGACCACTCAGGAAAACATTGATTCTGTCCATAATATGATTTTCGAAAACCGACGTATTGGGATTAAGAATATTGCAGAAGCATTGCACATTTCCTATAAATGTTTATGTCACATCATTCATCACGACTTGGGTATGAGAAAGCTTTTGGCCAAATGGATTCCAAGATGCTTGAACGTTGATCAGCAACACGATCGATTGACAACGTCAAAGGAAATCTATCGCCGTTTTGCAGAAGATTCCTCAAATTTTTGGATCGGCTTGTTACTATGGACGAAACGTGGATCCATCACTATGACTCAGAGACTAAAGAGCAATCCAAACAGTGGAAGCATGTTGGTTCTCCACGGCCCAAAAAATTGCGTGTTTAAAATTCGGCTGGCAAGATTCTTGCTTCAGTTTTCTGGGACAAAGATGGGATAATTCTGATACATTATTTGGAACGAGTAGAACTTTTATACTGAGTTGCTAATTAAATTACGTAAGAAAATTGTTAAAAAACACCGCGAAAAACTTGCCAGAGGTGTGCTCTTTTTGCAAGACAACGCTCCTGCTCACAAGTCGTTGATTGGACTGCAAAAAATTGATGAAATTGGTTTTGAATGGTTGACCACCCGCCCTATTCTCCGGATTTAGCACCGTCAGACTATTATTTGTTCCCAAATCTCAAAAAACATTTGAAAGGTTTGCGACAAATGACGAAGCAGTGTTGAGGAGTGGTTTGCAGACCAAGATAAGATTTTTTTTAAATGGCTTAGATTTACTTTATGAACGTTCTGCTAAATGTAAATATGGTAAATATCGGTGTATGTTTAAAATTTTGCAGGCGTTAGCAGTTCAGTGGTATGGTTTATTGGCCACCTATTTCTAAATGAAAAGGAAATTCAAATCAATACACCACATTACGCAAACTGTTTAAAATGTACTTTTTGCAAGGCGTTTCCCTAAGAACGCTCCTGAGTTATTTGCTGTTCAACAAGCTTGCACGGTTAAAAATCGGTATCATACCCACCTTCTACAAAAGTGCTGCTCAGCAGTAGACAGTTACACGGTCCATATATTTCATACATTTCACGCTGGGGATTAATGTTAAATCTGTTCACCGTGATATTTTTTCTAGAGAAAATACAGCGTAATAAACTTAAACTATCGGTATGGAAATACGTTGTAAAATTTCTTTAAAATTTTAATCTATTTGCTTTGTTTATTAAATTGAAGTATGTTTTAGCTAATAACTGTTTGAGATAGTTTCGTTTGCAAAACTGATTGGTTATTTAGTGACTATCTACTAGAGACGGTTTAGTTGGATTTTTTTGTTCTAATCGTGTTCTTAGCTTCTTCTGCTGTTGTGACAATCAAGTTGTGTGTAGTTGGCCGGGTTTGGTTGGTTGCAGTAAACATCACAAGAAGATTGTTAATCAGCGGTAATGTTTACATTTCCGGCGCAGCTTTGTCCATAATAGCACATATGTGCCTCCGCCACCTTGATGTTTATGTTTGTTTGCAGATGCTAAGTAGCTGTTTGCCGCAAAATAAACATATTTTTTTACTAACGTAAATTATGCAATCGGAGTAACTGCCATGTTGAACATTCCCCGTTAAGAGGAAACATCACATGCAAACTGAAGTGAGGTGGGGAAGGGTATGAGGTAGAAATTGCGTGCGTAATTTTGGAAAAACGGTTCAATAAATGTCAATTCTCTTTGAATATTTAGATTGACCTGGATATATTCTAGGATTGTTTAGTGGTAGAATGTTTCTTTTAAATTTTTTTCTTGTAAATATGGTGACCTAAAAACCCACCAAATTAACCTCAAATTAACCTTAACTTTGAGCCGTTTCTGTCTAATAATTTTCAAAAGTAGCACGATAGAATCCTTCATTAACCTTTTTGACACATATCTTATAAATTTCAACACAATTGAACAATTAATAAATGTATAATTACGCACGGTCGAAATCACCACAAAGTAATAATTTTCAAATCATTTTTGGATTGGAAGGTGCTGCCGCCTATGTACTACAACAAGTTTCAGTTCAGATGGGAGGACACATGTGAATCACGTCATCACGTGATCTCTGACCACCTGCAAAACTTTGCAGTCTTGCAGTTTATTCATTCGAATTTCTGCCGATTGTGCTTTTTAAAAGTGTTTCGTATGAAATGACAGTCGCTTGTTAGTTTTTTAATGAAAATAGTCTTATTTTCATAAAAGAGGGTAAAGTGTAAATAAAAGTGTTGTGGACTTTTGTTATGAAAGACCTACCTACAGTAAAATAGTGTTTATCGGCATTCTGCTATCATAAATATTTGTACTAGAAGGTAAGTCAAATCATCCGTTTGAATGTGGTAGACAATGATGTGGTTGAAATAAAATCAGTAGTTTGGACTTCCATTGTCTTTATTTTTAAAAACACTGAATACTGTATTCACCTGATGACGACTGTAGATACCTAACAGTCGAAACGTTGTGTAATTACTGTGTTTTTAAAAATAAAGACAATGGAAGTCCAAACTACTGATTTTATTTCAAGTCAAATCATGTATTACATTACATATCTCGAGAACGTTTCTAGCTACTTTTTTTTGTGTTTGTATTTTATCTTTCTACCTTTGTAGATAAAGTAAATAAAAACATGGAGCCACAGAAAGAACCAGTGCATAGAAGGGGTAATAAAACTTGTCTCAGACTTGTACGAGACGTAGAAAAAGATGCTTTCATACACGCACTCCAAAAGTTGTACCTGCAGATGAAAATCTAGAGAATGTGCTTGAGTTTGAAGAAATGGATGAAAATATTGATCAGGTTACAACTGCCATCCATGTAAGTATAACAGCAAGTACCTAAATATAGGATAATATTTTAATATGTACTTTTACTTTTATTTTAGGAGGAAATTGCAATGGATATTGAAGTTAATAAGCAGGATAGTGAAGAAATTAAATTAGATGGGCGACGAATAATTGCTCTCCATTCATTCGGATAAATTTCTTTTTGTAACGAAATAATTTTGCAAATCAGTAATTTTACGAGAAAACTGACATTTCTGACCTTCGGTCTCGCGATTTTGTCAAATGTCTGATAGGGCAGACATTAAAGTGAAGTAAGCGTACTAGATGTAGTCTGGTTATGAGGAACAGGCGTTTTCATCGGTGATAAAAAAGGATGCACCTCAAATTGACAAAACTGTCATCATTAAATGACACATTTTATATACATAGGAGTTAATTTATCATTACATAACTAGTTACGAAAAGTAAAGCGTTTCCTAACGTCAGACAGTTTTGAAAAGTGTCACTTTATGTGTCAAAATTAGATAAATAAACATTATTGTGTTATAATATTATTAGCTTATACATTTTTATAATTGATTTACTTTACTTTAAATATGTTAGGTAATTATTCAATGTATACTATATTATACACCAAGGTAGAGAAGACATTTTTCTCAGCCGAGCAGTATTATTTCCCGAGATGTGAAGCATCGAGGGACATAAGTTGC